>JZKD02S1674864.1:112684-124015 GCA_000966675.3 Picea glauca
GACTACTTTGACCTTTTGGGGCTTCTAGATGACATATGAGGGTCCTCCAACTTCGTAAGGCCATAACTCTCAAACCGTGAGGAGTTATGTGATGTTCCACATACCACCAAAAATGTAATGACATGTACTATCCATATAGAATAGTTTTATATGAAAATATATCATAACTCATATCTTTACCCATCAAACAAACTTGGCTCCATTACCCAAACCTGGGGTCTCCAACTTCTCATGGCCATAACTCTCTAACCGTGAGGGGTTATGTGACGTTCCACATACCACCATAAATTTCATGACAAGAACTATCCATCTAGGATACTTTCCCTAACAAATTCATTGTCCTTCATCTCACTATTACACAATCAAGCATGGGCTCTCTTACTCCACAAAGCGTCTTCCCATGAGGGATTTCACCATAAGGGGACCACTTTGGATTTCATAAATTTTTACTTCTTATCAACCATGACAAAACAATATTGAGTCATATTTACATCAAACAATCTTGGTTCCATTACCCAAACCTTTGTGCTACGGGGCTTTCTGCAAGGGATGACATCAATGACAACCAACCTTAATCAACATATTTGTAGTACTATATTGCATTCTATCACTTTCACTTTTGAGCCTAATTTCTTGTTTTGAGCCTAATGTCATTTTTCTCAACTGTATTATACCATAATTTTACTCTTTTTTAGGATTTCATAATATGAAAAAGACAAAAAAAAAATGTAAAAAAAGAGGATGCAAAAGAGTTTTATCTTCAATGTTTTGGTAGTAGTCGAGTCGCATTTGAGAAAAGCACAAAGTTTTGAGTCTATGTCTCAACAAATTGGATTTAGTATGACCTTAGGAAACTAAACCATTTACACATAGATTTTAGTCCCCTAGCCGGTTTTTCTTCCAGTCACTATGGAGAGTCTGTCAATGCCTCCCATGTTGCAAATTTACGTCATCGTTCATCCTTGATTCTATGTTTCCCAAGTAACTTTTGTGTCATTCTTTTTTTCAAGGGAAGCTTCAGCCTGTGTTGGCCACTCCTTAGAATTATTGATTTTTCATGTCAGCCTTCCCATTGTCAAGTACTTGTTAGTTTCAACAAGAATATTTTTCCTATACTTGTGCTAGTACAGAAGGTGCTCATTGAATTCATGTTGGTGGTTCAATTCTTATCGACTATGACACATTACTCTGAGAGTTTGAATATAACATACCCAACCACCCATAGGTCGGGCATTCTACTTCAAGGTCACTTCTGAACTAATTTCGAATTTTGGTAAATTTTTTATTAATAAAGATGCATGAAATATACATGCATGGATCAATATTCATTCCACAACATAAAATAAATGAACCATATGTCGTGCACTACAATATATAGCAAACATGCATAATACAGATACAAATTTCATAGATAAATAAATACACAGTGGAAATAAAATATACAGGTAAATGAAACCTTGACAGAGATAGAACTTATCTTTAATGGAATGAATCACCAACTGGTTGCATACCAATGAAGTTCCATCCAACTGTAGACACTTTTGTTACAAGTATCAAAAATAATGTGACCCTTGATCTAGGGCTATGAGTCCACAAGGATGGTTCTAGAGTGTCACTCAGCTTCCCAAACCATTCAACACTCAAGCTCTCATAGGATTCTCAGCACACACAACAATCCAAAGTACACTAGCTCTCTTCTACTCATCCTGCACAAACCAAGAGAATGGACCCCTTTCTCTACCACACAGTCCCTCAAGATGTCCACCTCCTCCTAGGGCTCTAGTGCATTTCGTCAAGAATCTCCATGCTGGGACTCTCATGATTCATTGTTGTGGGAAAAACTTAATGCATACCAATGCATATCAGACATCCAGGCATTAATTCATGGTTAGAATACACCGGCAATCATTACTTCCAACCAAACCATGGCTCCTCTCCATAATTCATTTCTCTCTCCTCGACTAATATCAAAATGAATGAATAATGAAGAGTGGGTGTAAGAGTGAATAAAGAGAGAACAAAATTAAAGGTGTGAACAATGAAAAATCAACAATGAGTGAGTGAGTGAGTGAATGAGTGAAGACGAAGCCCCCAAACAACCCACAAGATGGGTTTATATCCTTACTTGAAAATCAAGAACCACATGGCTTGTCCCAAGAATCTCATGTAACCATTCCTCTCCATTAAAACAATTGTGGTTAAATAAAATATAAAATAAATACTTAGCCCCTCAATCCCTATCTCTTGTGGAATCATAGCCCCCTATAACTCTTGTCATTGTCTGTCTAGCAACCCATGATGTATTTATTATTAATAATTATCAAAACATTACATTTTCTAGGAACACTGGCCCCTTTTAATTGTTTGGGTTCTCTAGCCTTTCCTAGATTAAAAAAATGCATTATTTAATATGGGGCTCAAAAACCTGGGGTATTACATCCCCTCCCCCTTATTTTGGCACTGTCCTCAGTGCATATACAAAACAAAAAAAAAATATTCAAAACGATGCAGGTACTCTACTCGCATGGCATATCCATGCTCCCAAGTAGCATATTTAGGACCGTAGTAGTTCCACTGGACTTTTACCATCTCTATAACTCGATTTCAGAGCATTTTAACTTTTCTGTCCAATATTTGCATTGGTTGGACCTGAAAGTCTCCCTCTGTCTCTACCTGAATCAGATTCCAATCAATAACATGGTTAGGATCACGTCCATATTTTTTTAGAAAAGAGACATGAAATACATTATGCACATTCATGGAAGCAGGAAATGCAAGCATATATGCAACTATCCCTATTCTATCCAATATCTCAAATGGACCACATAATCTAGATGCTATCTTTGTACAACTACCCAATGTCAAAGAGATCTTCTTGGGATTCACTTTTAAAAGAACATGCTCCCCCACTTTAAATTCTCTATTTGTCTTGTTATTATTTGCATAAATTTTTTGTCTATCTTGAGCTGCATTTAAATTCTACTTAATTCTAACCATCTGGTCTTCCATGTCCTTGAGAAATTATGGAAAAAGTACCACTCTATCTGCTAGTTTGTCCCAACTCACTAGAGTATTGCATTTCCTACCATATAAAGCATCAAATGGGATCATTTTCAATGAATCTTGATACCTTTTATTATAGGAAAAATACCCCAAGTGCAAGTAATCTTCCCACTTACATGTCTTATCCATCATATACATTATAAACATCTCTTCAATTACTTAGTTGAATTTCTATGTCTTCCCATCTGTGTTGAGGAAAATATATGAATTGATCTTACTCAAGCATTTTCAGACTTTACTTGGCTAAAGTAAAGTAGACGGGAATATCACCCTATGTTTAAAGCCAACAAAAATGTATATCCTAACTCACAAGTATTAATTACAAGTTCCTAGGATAGACTTTTATCAACAAAATCTTGCTGGAAATTCACTTTTTATGTATTTGTATGAACATACAAGTTGCTGAAATAAATGTAAGAACATAAGTAAAGACACCAATATGATACTCAAGATATATGATACATAAAGCAATCCTTTATTTCATTCCAATTCACCAAAGAGTCATTGTCTTTACAAAACTTCACACAAAAATCTTGGACCAAAGTCAAACTTAGAAATCCCCAATGGAACATACAAAAGGACCTCTGAAAGAAAACCAAAATTGAACTCTAAAAGCTGGATCATCTTGCCATAGATTTTTTCCCACTCAACTTTGCACAATATCCTTTATCAGTCATGAAAAATAATTCATAAACATACAAGTCTACGCAAACTATAAAATATAGATCAACACCTCTAAAGAACAAGTGTCTGAATGATTTGATTCAGCCCTGAATATTGTTGTCTACAATAAGACCCCGCTATCACAAAAGAGAATTAGGTTGTGATGAATATATGAATGAATGAAAAATAAACTATCTCAACATAAACTGAAAGAGAAAACCTTAGCATTCTTTGTGCTTCTATCCTCTTCTTGTTCCTCCCCTTAGACCATCTTTTAACAATTTAGAATTGGTTAGAGTAGTTGAACTAACTTGTTAGTTAAGCTAAGATAGGGCTTTAACTAAATTTAGTTAAGGAGAGGAGGGGGGGGGAAGTAATAATCATAATAGGGACATAATTAAATAATAACTAATAGGTGGGACCCCCTTGTGACTCCTTTAGTGATAACAATCATCACTTCATAACATAATCCATTCGTTAATAAAACACACCCCTTGTGCCTCCCTTCAAAATATATTTTCCTTTGACAATTTTAGCTCATAAACTTGAAAATATTTCAAACTAATAATCATATATCCAAGATAAAACATGTTGTCCAAAATCCATGGAGTCCACTGTCATAAAACAATAAACAACATAAAATTTAAAAACCATATTTTCCAGTCTATGAAGCAACCCTTCCTTGGTTGTTGTTGTCATCTCCTGATTTCCCTGAAATTTCCTTGAGCTGGGCATAGCCTTTAGGCTTTACCTCACTGATCACGTGGGAACAATCATCCCTCAAATGCATCCGTGAAGACAAAGATTTGTCAGAGTCATCGAAGGGTGAGGAAGGGGAAACAACAACTTTTCCTTTATCAAATGCATGGTGGGCTTCAGCCTTCAATCTCTTGTTGACATGGGAGGATTTCACTGGTGAGTGGTTAGGGACAACTTGGGAAATGGGGTTCAAAGGTGGGGGAGAAGGCAAGGTTAAGTTTGTCTAGCCACAGTGTTGGGAGACTGTCGGGTGAACAATTTCCTACCACCCATCATTTTCCAAGACTTTAGGATGTAAAGAGACATGAGGAGGCACATGTATACCGAGGGATTGAAGGGATTGGAAGGGAGGCCTTTCAGGCCTCGGTTGGACTATTTCCTATCTAGTCCAATTAAAGAACCCGACATGGAAAAGTTGGCAAAGCTCTTCAGAATCAACACCAAAATGTATTGAGAACCTAGGCCTCGGGCCTCCATTCCAGTTACCTCTACCATTGTTTCCTCGGCCATGGCTTCCCCATATGAAAAAATTCATCTTGCATATGTTAACAATTAGCAAATAGTCTTTTAAATAACCATGCATGACAACTCCTTAAAAATATGAAATAGAATTGGATCAGAATGTATCAGGCTCATGTAATCCAATCCATACAAATTGTTCTAATGTTAATCAATGAGCAGGGGGGTGGAAAAATTGTTCAGGGATACATGAGGCGTTTGTAATTATAAAAAATATGATATAATGAAAGGGGAGAGATATGGTCACTGCTCAATGATAACAACAATCAATTGTAAGAAAACCAATAAACATCACTACAATCCACATAGAATTCAACCACTTCTATCCAATCTAACACATAATTTTCCATAGTTGTGATCAATATCAGAACAAGGGGTGAATAGAGTGAATATGGGATATGTGAGGGGTTTATAATTAGCGGAAAATGAGATAATGAGGGGGAAAACAACGTTTATTGTTCATGAGATTAATCAAGAAATCTATAATATATTTTGCATTAAAACAATAAGCATCGACCAACAATCAGATGATCAAGTAATAATTCTTGTGTATTTGTTTAATTTCACTGTCCATTAATATCTAACACATTGTCATTACAAAACATAAGTACTTCACACAATTGGTAAGAGGTTATGTTCCTTTTATTCATACATTATGTATGTTATAACAATCAACAACAACACTCATTCTATAACCAATAACATCCACCATTTCCATACATTTCCCCAATCCACGTCTATATTTGAAAGTAGTGTTTCCAAAAGATAATAATGAAGCCTCTACTTCTATTAATAGGGCCAATCAATATCTGTAATGGTATTTGTTTCCATACATATATATGCAATAGAATTATCAAAATAATCAAGACCTCACATGCCAAGCCTGAAAGGAAATTGACTTTAACCAATAGTCATCATTTAGACATAGGCTATGTAGGAGAAAATTTCTGAAACCATGTAACCATGCCAACATAAAACAAGTATCTCAGTGCGACTTAAAACTAAGCCAAACATCCCACACAAATGTCATCTACAATGATCAAGTTGCAAAAAGACAACTCACTTAGAATTCAGGGGGTATTACCGGGCATACAAAACAAGCCATCCATATTATATGTGGTGCACAATTGAGAGATTTTCACAGTGTAATAATTCCCATAACCACACAACAATGTATGACCATGATATAACTCAAAACCCTCATTATGAGCTATTTTTTAAGTCACTTGTGAGTGACCAGGCCATGCACATTCAAGTGTATTCTCCCAATGACAAAATATGAAGTGGAAATATCCAATCAAATCTTCTAATTCTAAAAAGAAAATCATCTATAGATTGCGACATGTGTGAACAACACCAAACCCCTGTGACCAATTCCAACCATTATCCAAAAATCATAAGCACCAGTCTAATAGATGTATAATAACCAACAATTTGACACCATGGTAAGGGAAAACAATCGCCCAAAAAAGCGTGATAACGGTGTATATTCACGAACCAAAACAAAATGAAAGAGAACCTTTCATAACAAAGAAAATTATTTTTGACAATAGACTGTGCCTGTGAACCTTTTATAAGTGAAATTGGCGATGTGGGGCTCACTCCATTTCCAGAGAGGTAATGGCCAAAATCCATACTAACATGACTACTATAGAAATATCGGGTGAGCCCGCATTCGAAGTAACAGGCCACAATAATCTTAGCTTCCTTGATAAACTTCTTATGCAGCTCTAGTCTGGAGGGATTAATGGTTTGCACAGTAGCCATCGCAGGAGGGAGGGGGCACCGACTATGGTGGAACTTTGGGGCTAAAGGAACATGCTCAAGGAGGACCACGATGCTCGTGAACAGGAGGCATTTCCTTGACAGGGTTGAACAGGGTTCTAATTAAACCCAGGAACTGCAAAGACAATCATCCAACCATCCTTTTAAAGAAAAACCCTTGAAAAAATGTACTGGTAACAAAACTATCACCCAAGAAGACCACCAACTCTGATAAAATCACAACAATTTTACACAAAACCAATGATTTTCCATTCAAAGCTGAAACCAAATAGTTGCAACACTCAGGACAACACAAACCCATACAACTGAGATAAAAACATTTCATAACTAGAGTGAAGTCAAGAATGGCCAAAAGAGACAAAACTGTCAATCGAAAAACTTAAGACGAGAAGTGTCTGAGCGGTTTCACCCTTCTGAAAATCTGGAGCGTGAGCACAACATCCAGATCAAATAATAGTCTAATGAGGGTGGCGGATAATAGGAAGGGTAAATATGACGTGCAGTAAATTCACATCGCCTCCACCCATATCACATTTACTCCATATTACATGCCAACAAGCCTTCATTAACACCATTAATCAACCAATGCATTGAGAATATCAACTCATTAAACCATAGCATAATCCAAGTTCCACACTCAACCATTTTTGTCACAATACATGCGCCACTCATATATGATTAAAATGAATCACTTTACCACTATACAAAAGAATCATCACCAATAGCACAACCACCATAAAAAATTGCAAAGTCATTACTTCCATAAGCCACCAAGGCTTATAACATATGCATATCGGCTATTGATTGCATCAGTCAACACATAACCCATGTATTATCACTTGCCAAGAATGCACCACCAAAAATTCCATGATATGCATGTCAAGATTAACATTTTTTTAAAATGCCATTTTCTTTTTAGTTAGGAATTAACTACTATCAACAAGTATTTCATTTATATAGTATCACAGAGCTAGGTTTTTTTTCCCTTTTTTTCTTAGATACAGTTTTTACTCTTCCTAAAAATTCCCTTATGCAATTTTTACTAATATTTTTGTTGTACAAGTCCAAGAAGAACAAATTTCATAAATGAATAGTAGGCTATAGTATCATGAAGGAACGACATCTCAAAGCTTAACTGATATCAATGTCAACCATATTTTCAGCAACCAAGTAAAACTTCGTAGCACATCATCATAACATAGAAAATGATTAGACCTGATTTTCAAAAGTTCAAGTGAGTCCCACCTACTATCATTATTTATTATTATATAATAATAGGATTTAGCAACACTTTGCGAGCGAAATTACATTGACATTTTCAATCGTCAACAAATTGGTGACTCCACAGGAAAATTTGTTTTCAACAAATTGGAACTCAGAACTCATGGTTTCATAGATCAAGAATAGTAATCTCAAGAATATGTAACTTGAATGATTATGCAATAGGGGGAAGTGAACCGATTTAATGGAAAGATGACCATGAATTTGGGAATAACTCATGAAAAGTGTTAAGTATGAGGGGTTTTACCACTGTATGCATAATCATTTGACTGCAGAATGCTCTCAAATTGAAATGGGGAACTTAGAGATTTTCTCTGAAGATCTCGATGGATGAAGAAATGGCAAGAAGAACTGGGAAACAACCAACTCTTTATATGACAGTATTGAAAACAAATATAGCAATTTCCAAGGGTCCTTTAGAGACGAAATCATAACAGTTGTGTAAGCTTGATTGTTATAGACTAATAATGCTTGCAAGAGTGTCACTATGGAAAGCATGATCCAACATCCTAATTCAACAACTCTAAAAGATGATAAAGACCAAAAATCCAACAAAAATAATAATGCAGAAATCAAAACAACAACAGTAAATATAGAACCATTTAGAAAGAAGAAAATAAAATTCAACTCATAAAGTAAAAATCAAAGTGATGTAAAGAAGAAAAGGAGAACAAAATTGGGAAGTAGAGCTAAACTACTAGTATACAAAAGAATATTGTTAGCAAAAGATCTTCACGCCGACCCCTCACAATATTTCAAACGAGGACTGCTAATGGTGTGGGAAAACCATTGTCTCTGTAATTCCATTAAAATTTATGAGTTAGTGTCCAAGATAAAAGTAATCCGGAAATGGAATAACACTTGAAATCTTAATGTAGCTATTATCCCTTTGACGGATACAATTAAATCATCAAGATAAGCATGGAGACTGACCAATTTATCGAAAGTTCTGTGTATATGCCTTCTCAAGGCGATACTTGTATCAAATAAGCCAGAGGGGAGGCAATTGTAAGACATAGTATCGTGATTAGTAGTGAAAGTGGTTTTGTGGATATTTTCCCCTTCTACCTTGATTTTATCATAACCAAACAAACCGTCAGGTAAAGGCTCTAAGTGTAAATCTACATTCTGTTGCAGAAACAATTTTATGCTAAGAGGGGGGAAAGAATTTCTCATAATTTATTTCATGAAAGTTCGAAGAATAATGCAGGCTATAATATTATCAATGGTCTTCGAAGCAAGTTCCCATTTGGAAACCCATTTAGGGTGGGCTAAAAAGAACATCTTAGTCCTTGAGAAATTCCTCGGCTCCCTACAGAAAATTTATTTCGTTGCAGAGTTAACAAGTCTTCATTTCTTCCTAGATGGTTTCATAGTATGTTGAACAAGACCTGGATCAAAACCATGAAGATCCATATCAAACCAAGAAAAAACCTCTTGAAATCTACCGAGTAATTCAACAGATTTTAATCTTTCCTTATCAGAAACCTGGACATTTATTTTAACGTTCAATGAAGATCTAGGTGTCCTAACATTTGTGGAGATGGATTCAACCACCTTTAGTTGTATCTCCTCCTCTTCCTATTTATCTTTGTTGCCTACAACACTCAAGGAAAACGAACTCTCGAGAGGATTCAAGCCTTTAGGAAATTCATTATTTTCTATAGATATAATCTACTCAGGCTTGAGGGGTTCATTTTGAGTGACAACACAATTGCTTTCATTGTTAGGGATGGCCTTCCATGATTCTTTATTTTTAGAAATGTATGAATGATGTAGAGATTGGAAAGAACAATCAGGCCAGTGAGGCAAGAGTTGCTGAGTAGGAGGGGTTGCGAAGACAACTAATCGATCATCTATAGAAATCAAATCCTTCATAACATGAGTGATGTTAAAATATAGGATATTCAAGACAGGTTCCCAAACAGTTTGGGAATATTCTTCCATCAGCTAGTTTCTAGGAAAGCATGTCTTACATATCAGGTTCACAACAAGCTCATAATTTCCAAAAACCAAAAGGTGACCACAACCAATATTAAGGGCATTCTCAATGCCTAACATCAAAGGTTTGAATTCAGCGGCATTGCTTGAGCAAGAAAACTCCAACCTTTATGACAGATTATGAATCTTTCCTGTAGGGGAAACCAAGATAATACCATCCCTGCTACCCTCATTTGAGTGTGAACCATCGAACTGCATACGCCACAATTCATCCTCTAAATCAATTCCTTCCAGAGGAATACTATCCTCTAAAGCGAATATGGAATACACTCCTAGGTATTTTTCAATATAGTTTACACTAGATTGCGGAATACTCTCTATGTAGAGTGAAATTCTTCCTTCTCTAAGGACTATGATATTCTTTCCATTCTCAGGAATGGATAAATGTGTCTCGTTGAGCAAGAGGTATCCACCTATTAGGGATTTCCAATATCTCCCCAAGATAATTGAGTAATTTCTTATAGGCATATTGATCCAGGTGGATATCGGTGGCCACCCACCTTTTCTGACTGGCTCAAAACAAATTTCTGGCAATTTTGGCAATTTACTATTTTTAGTAGGCTTTAACTTCTGAGGCCATTTTGAGGGCCTAAATGAAGGTTTTTTGTGATCGAGGTTCTAAATATACAAAGGCATCATTTATCCCCCAAAATGAATCTCCTCGATGATGCCTTTCCAATGAGCTATCATATGCCTAAAATGGAGATTGTATGCAAAAGTTACGACCCCGAGAAGTTGATGTACTAACTTACCCAAACGGGGTCCACATGACTTTTGGCGCTTCATCTCCTAGGGTTAGATTTTTGGATGTCTATGGCTTTTGGCATTCCTGTTTATTGTAAAAAGGCCTTCGGAGCCTCATTGTAATTATCTTCTTGCGAATGCGAGTAGCCTTCACATCTCTTCTCAGAGATAAGTTGCCACCATTCTATCGAGTCTTTCACTCTGTATTTTACAGTCTCTCTACATTTATTTCATTAATAGAAATCATGTATTACTGTATATCTTTGTTTATGGTTTCATATCTGAAACATTTTTGTTATACTATTGAATATATGCAATATCTCTATCCATTTATTTATTATACCTCTAATCTCATTTCATGCCGAAAATAATCTGGATCACATATTGATCACCTGAATGTTGAGGGTTGTCCTTATCTTAGGATGAGCGCATAAAACCAAGGTTACATCCTTAATCTTTCCTATGGTTGTTTTTTGAAGACTATTGTAGGAGAGCATGCTTATGGAATTTTCGTTT
>JZKD02S1674864.1:126667-141119 GCA_000966675.3 Picea glauca
CCTTGTATCCTCATAGTGTGCTATCATTTCTTCCATGAAAATTGTCCAAGTGACGAGTGATTTGCGAGAAAAAAGCCATCGATACCATACAAATTGATTAGGTTCTAAATATAAATAAGCAATTCATACCTTTTGTGTATGTGGCACATTATGCAAATCAAAGAATTGATCCATCTGAAGTGTCCATGTGATTGGGTCCTTGCCATCAAACTTCCTCATATCAATCTTAGGAACGTGGTTGGTCTTCAACACAAAGTTCGAGTTTCTCCATTCTTGATTCACCTTCCTTGTGTCCTCATCATGAGTTTCATGGGATACATTTTCACTTTTAGGTGTCCTCTCTATTAGGAAATTTTTCAATCCTTCCAGGATCTCCCCTTTTAAGCCATCCATCTTAGTATCCAACTTAGCTTCCATTGAATCCATCATCTCTTGTAGTTCATCTTTGGTTAATGTCTTCTTTTGTAAATCATTTATGTCCCTACACATTTCTCCACCTTCATCAAGAGTCCAAGTAGGATTGTTTGGAGGCTTATTTGGTGTATAAGTTCCCTTTTTTGGTGGTATGTTGGCCAAGTATCACTTTAAAACTTGATTTTTAGGTGGTTATGCTAGACAATCTTCATTTTATTGCATCTCCAAAATTTCGTCCTTTCTGAGTATGAAATTTTATTTTTTGTATGTCTCTGATATTTCTACTCTTCAATTCCATGGGTCTGATAAAAATTGGATGTGCCAAGTGGAATTTACAGTAACTTCCTTGCAAATTGTTGATTTTTGGCTCTTCCCGGAGATCTTGCTTGTATAGCCTGCCCCACACAAAATAATTGATATAAAATTATGAAACTTGTACCATAACTACTACGGGCTGTACAATATCCAATGGAACTAGTCTCACTCAATTTGGATACTCTAGGAGGAATTTATTATTGTTTTACCTGGAACACCTGCTTGAGACTAGTCAATAGGACTAGCCATATACCCTATCTTCTATAGGGTGTATCTAAAAATTTACGATGACCCAGAAGCTGGCATTGCTACCATAGATACCTTACCACGTTTTGAGAATATCCTCAAAAGTTTAGGGTCTGAAACATTACAGAAGATATTTTATAGAGAAAATTACGCAATGACTCAATTCAGGATGATTCCAAAACCCTATCTTATGAAGGTTGTATCTCTGAAAGTATAAGGCCTCAGGAGCTGAAATTTTAACCCAATGCACCTTGATCCATATACTAAATATCCTCCAAGTTTTTCCTTCTGAATCATTGTATAAAAACAGTTATAGTGAAAATTCTACGGTGTCTCAGATGTAGCATTGAAACCCCAAGACCTTGAGCTCTAATACCATATGTTAAAAACCAAATATCAATATAGCATAGAAAAACCTCATAATAAGTACTCAACACCTTGAAAAAGAGATAATTTCAGATAATAATCCTCTTCGATGGGGCAACCTCCTTTTACCCCACATAAATGTTCAAGTACAAGATGATTCCAAATGAAAATGTCTCGGTATATATAGGAGACTAGGAGGTATAATTTCAACTAATGGAATAAATATGAAATAAATAAAATAACATTACTAATGTAATATGCCCCAATTAAGGGGTATTGAGACAATATTAGTGCTTAACATATTTTATTATACAACTTGGTGAATTGCAAGTTGAAATACATGATGGTCTCACCATCTTTGTAAGCAATGTTATTATACTCCCTTAACTTCTTAGTAGGGATTTTATATTTCCCATAAGTGGATCAGAACCACTAAATTAACTCCTCCCAAATAGACAAGATCTTAGGAGGAAGGTCAAAAAATTCGGGCGCAGCCTTTCCTTCCAAGGAATTGATGAACAAGCACATGAAAGTGTCATTGTCATTAGCCCCTATATTATGACAAGCATTCGAAAATGCCACTAGGTGTTCATTAGTAATGACAGTGTTATTTCCTGAAAAATTAGGCAAATGCTCTTTAAACTTTGGAAGCGAGTGAGTAGCAAGTGCTAGGTTAAGGGGAGAGGACACATACCATGGTGTGGTTGTGGAATGTTCTTTGAACTAAAAAAGGCCATACTTTTTAATGACTTTGGTGGGGTTTATAGTAGATTGGATAAGGGTATGGTGGTTGTACAAGCTACCAATCACTTATGATGATGAAGATTGGGAATATGGAGCACTTCTAGTGCCACCAGAGCCATGACTAGATGCCATTCTGTGGATGATAGATGAGGGAAAGAAAGACGAGTTGGACGAATTAGATAAAGGTCTCCTTATATCACTTTGTTGGGCAGATAACACAACGTTTCTCCTTCCTATTTCAACAATAGGATTGATTTCAGGTGACAAGCCTCTTCTTCTTCTAGAAGCACAAGAATCTAAGGACATGAAAGAAAGACCAAAAATGAAGAAACAAAAGGTTATTGCTGATTTCTAGGTTGCCTAAGTCTAGCTTCCAATTGTTCTTAGACACTAATATCTTTCTCAATTGCTTCCCAAGAATGGTTAAGCTCATCACGGGTCCTAGCAGTGTCTAAAATGGCATGAAATAGGTTCAAAGCAATGTTGGTCTGGTCTTGGATACTGGGATCCAGATTGGGCTGCCTTGCGATAGGAACAGACATTAATCACAAACATTCCAAGATTCAAAACAAAAAAGGAAAGATGTATCGATGAAAATAGAGTATAAAAATTATCGAAGAACTCCCTAGTATGGTCGCCAAATAAATGTTGAGGAAAAGATATGAATTGATCTTTCTCAAGCATTTTCAGAATTTACTTGGCTAAAGTAAAGTAGACGGGAATATCACCATATGTTTAAAGACAACAAAAATGTATATCCTAACTCACAAGTATTAATTACAAGTGCTTAGGATAGTCTTTTATCAACAAAAGCTTGCTGGAAATTCACTTTTTATGTATTTTTATGAACATATCAGTTGTTGAAATAAATGTAAGAACATAAGAAAAGACACCAAGATGATACTCAATATATACGATACATAATGAAATATTTTATTTCATTCCAATTCACCAAAGAGTCATTGTCTTTACAAAACTTCACACAGAAATCCTGGACCAAAGTCAAACTTAGAAATCCTCGATGGAACATACAAAAGGACCTCTGACAGAAAACCAAAAATGAACTCTAAAAGATGGATCAACTTGCCACAGTTTTCTACCCACTCGACTCTGCACAATAGCCTTTATCAGTCATGAAAATTAATTCATAAACATACAAGTCTACACAGACTATCAAAGATAGATCAACACCTCTGAGAACAAGTATCTGAATGATTTGATTCAACCCTGAATATTGTTGTCTACAACAAGACCCTGCTATCACAAAAGAGAAATAGGTTTTGATGAATATATGAATGAATGAAAACTAAACTATCTCAACATAATCTCAAAGAGAAAACCTTGGCATGCTTTGTGCTTCTATCCTCTTCTTGTTCCTAACCTTAGATCAGATTTTAACAATTTAGAATTGGTTAGAGTAGTTGAACTAACTTATTAGTTAATCTAACATAAGGCTTTAACTAACTTTAGTTAAGGAGGGCGGGAAAAATAATAATCATAATAGGGTCATAATTAAATAATAACTAATAGGTTGTACCCCCTTGTGTCTCCTTTACTGATAACAATCATCACATCATAACATAATCCATTTGTTAAGAAAACACACCCCTTGTGCCTCCCTTCAAAACATATTTTCCTTTGACAATTTTATCTCATAAACTTGAAAATATTTCAAACTAATAGTCATATATCCAAGATTAAACATGTTGTCCAAAATCCATGGAGTCCACTGTCATAAAACAATAAATAACATAAAATTTAAAAACCATATTTTCCAGTTTGTGAAGAAACCCTTCCTTGGTTGTTGTTGTCACCTCTTGATTTCCATGAAATTGCCTTGAGTTGGGCAGAGCCTTTAGGCTTCATCTCACTAAGACACCTCTACCTCAAATGCATCCTCTACCTCTACCTCTATTTCCTCTGCCATGGATTCCCCGACTGAAAAAAAATCATCTTGCGTATGTTAACAATTATAAAATAGCCTTTTAAATAAAAGTGCATGACAACTCCCTAAAAATATGAAATAGATTTGGCTCAGAATGTATCAGGATCATGCAATCCAATCCATACAAATTGTTCCAATGTTAATTAGGGATACATGAGGGGTTTGTAATTAGCGAAAATATGATATAATGAAAGGGGAGATATATGGTCACTACTCAATGATAACAACAATCAATTGTAAGAAAACCAATAAACATCACTGCAATCCACACAAAACTATGCCACTTCTCTCCAATCTAACACATAATTTTCCTTAGTTGTGATCAATATTAGAACAGGGGTTGAACAAAATGAATATGGGATATGTGAGGGGTTTATAATTAGCATAAAATGAGATAAGGAGGGAGGAAGCAAACGTTTATTGTTCATGATATTAATCAAGAAATACATAACATATTTTGCAGTAAAACAATAAGCATCGACCAACAATCAGATGACTGAGTAATAATTCCTGTGTATTTGTTTAATTTCGTTGTCCATTAATATCCATCACAGTGTCATTACAAAACATAAGTACTTCACACAATTTGTAAGAGGTTTTGTTCATTTTATTCGTACATTTTGTATGTTATAATAGTCAACAGCAACACTCAATCCGTAACCAATAACATCCACCATTTCCATACATTTCCCCAATCCATGTCTATATTTGAAAGTAGTGTTTCCAAAAAATAACAATGAAGCCTCTACTTCTGTTAATAGGGCCAATCAAGATCTGTAATGATATTCATTTCCATACATATATATGCAGTAGAAAGATCAAAATAATCAAGACCTCACATGCCACACCTGAAAGGCAATTGAATGTAACCAACAACCATCATTTAGACACAGGCTATGTAGGAGAAATTTTTTGAAACCATGTAACCATGCCACTGTAAAACAAGTATATTAGTGTGACTTAAAACCAAGCCAAACATCCCACACAACTATCATCTACAATGATCAACTTACAAAAATAAAACACACGTAGAATTCAGAGGGTATTACTGGGCATACAAAACAAGCCATCCATATTATACGCAGTGCACAACTGAGAGAATTTCATAGTGTAATAATTTCCATAACCACATAGAAATATATGAACACGATATAACTCAAAAAACTCATTGTGACCTATTTGTTAAGTCACCTGTGAGTGACCAAGCCATGCACATTCAAGTGTATTCTCCCAACAACAAAATATGCAGTGGAAATATCCAATCCAATCTTCTAATTCTAAAACAATATTCATCTATAGGACACGACATGTGTGAACAACACCAAACCCCTGTGACCAATGCCAGCCATTATCCAAACATCATAAGAAATAGTCTAACGACTGCATAATAACCAACAATTTGGCACCGTGGTAAGGGAAAACAGTCTCCTAAATAAGCGTGATAACGGTGTATACTCATGAACCAAAAAAAAAAGATAGAGGCCCTTTCATAACAAAAAAAATTGACTTTTGACAATAGTCTACGCCTGTGAACCTTTTAGAAGTGAAATTGGCAATGTGGGGCTCACGCCATTTCCATAGAGGTATTGGCCAAAATCCATACAAACACAATTTCTATACGAATAACTGGTGAGCCTGCATTCGAAGTAATAAGCTAGAATAATCTTAGCATTCTCGACATAATTCTTATGAAGCTCCAGTGTGGAGGGTTTAAGGGTTTGCATAGTAGCCATTGTAGAAGGATGGGGGCATCGACTATGGTGGAACTTTGGGGCTAAAGGCATGCACTCAAGGAGGACCATGATGCTCGTGAACAAGAGGCATTTCGTTGACAGAGTTGAACATGGTTCTAATTAAACCCAGGAACCACGAAGACAATTATCCAGACCGTCTTTTAAAGAAAAACCCTTGACAAAATGCAGTGGTAACAAAACTATTAGCCAGGAAGACCACCAACTCTGATAAACTCACTACAATTTTACACAAAACCAATGATTTTCCATTCAAATCTGAAACCACACAGTTGCAACACTCAGGACAACGCAAACCCATACAACTAAGCCAAAAACATTTCATAACTAGAGTGAAGTCAAGAATAGCCAAAAGAGACATACCTATCATTCAAAAACCTTAAGATGAGAAGAGGTTGAGTAGTTTCACCCTTCTGAAAATCCGGAGCATGAGCACAAAAGCCAGATCAAAAAATAATACGATGAGGGTGGCAGCCAACGGGAAGGGTAAAGGTGACATGCAATAAACGCACATCGCCTCCACCCATATCACATTTAATCCATAGTACATGCCAACGAGCCTTCATTAACACCATTAATCAATCAATGCATCAAGAATATCAACTCATTAACCCATAGCATAATCCAAGTTCCACACTCAACCATTTGTGTCGTCACCTTGCCACATGTTCCACCCATGCTATAATTCAAATGAATCGCTTGACCACTATACAACAGAATCATCACCAATAGCACAACCACCATAAAAAATTGCAAAGCCATTACTTCCATAAGCCACCAAGGTTTATAACATATGCATATCGGCTACCGATTGCATCAGTCAACACATAATCCATGTATTATCACTTGCCAAGAATGTGGCACCAAAACTTCCATGATATGCATGTCAAAATTAATATTTTTTTAAAATGTCATTTTCTTGTTAGTTAGGACTTAACCACTATCAACAAGTATTTCATTTATATAGTATTGCAGAGCTAGCTTTTTTTTGCTTTTTTTTTAGATATAGTTTTTACTTTTCCTCAAAATGCCCTTCTGCAATTTTTACTAATATTTTTGTTGTACAGGTGCAAGAAGAACAAATGTCATAAATGAATAGTAGGCTATAGTATCATGAAGGAACGACATCTCAAAGATTAATTGATATCAATGACAACCATATTTTCAACAACCAAGTAAAACTTCATAGCACATCATCATAACATTGCAAATGATCAGACCTGATTTTCAAAAGTTCAAGGGGGTCCCACCTACTAGAATTATTTAGTCTTATATAATAATAGGATTTAGCAACACTTTGAGGGTGAAATTACATTGACGTTTTCAATCGTCAACAATCTGAATATGGAAGGTATGGTGTGCTAAAGTTCAGATTTGTACCAAATCCTTTAAACAATCCCCTCCATAAATTTGAAGTAAACTTTGTGTCTCTGTCTAATACAATTTCCTTAGGTATCCCATGCAACCTAGAGATCTCCATCATGTAAATTTATGCAATATTAGTTGTTGTATGAGTCATTTTTACAAGAAAAAAATGAGCATCCTTTGTCAATTTATTAACCACTACCATGATCAAATCATGTTGTCTTGGGAATTTTTTTATAAAATCAATGGTTACCTCCCATTTCTTCTCTAGAATTGGTAATGGTTGTAGCAAACCCATTGGGTTCCTATGCCCAACCTTCACTTTCTGATATTCCATACATCTAGAAATGTAATCAACATCTTTTTTAATTCATGGCAAAAATAATTGGCTTCTTATTGCTGCAATTGTTTTCTGGTAACCGGGATGTCCGGTATATGGAACATTATGCATTTCTTTTAATACCAAGTTCCTAAGTTCTTTGGAACTAGGAACATAAGTTCTATTTTTATGCATAAGTAATCCATATTCCTTCATTTCATATTCCTTTACTCATAGCTAATGTTGATCTATGACAACAACATCTAAAAATTTTCTCTTTAAATCTGATTGATGCATACTAACAGTTTTAGCATGCAAGAGATGTACTCTTATACTAAGTACATCAATAACTTTATTTTATTTTCCTTTGATATGCCTGATGTCAAAATCGTATTCACTTAAAAAAGAAAACCATCTTGTATGCCCGGTGTTTAAAGTTGGTTGTTCACAAATATATTTTAGACCACTATGGTATGTTCTTAATTCAAACCTCTTCCCCATGAGATAATGCCTCCACATATTCAAAGCATGAACAATGGAAACAAGTTACAAGTCATGTGTGGTATAGTTCCTCTCATGCTCTTTAAGATTTTTGGACTCATAACCAATGAAATGTCCATTTTGAGTGAGGAATCCACCAAGTCCTTCTTTGCATGCATTTGCACATACAACAAAAATTCCATTTGGGTCAGCAATATTTAAAATAGGAGCACTAGTAAGTAATTATTTCAACAGATTAAAGTTCTCTTCACACTCTATTGTCCATTCAAATTTAATTCCATTCTTTTGCAAAGAATTGATGGGATGCGAAATCTTAGAGAACCTTGCTATAAATATTCTATAGTAGCCAACTAACCCCATAAAAGATATGACTTCTGAAACATTCATGGGTGTTTTCCATCCTATAATGGCTTCAATCTTCTCTAGAACCACTGTTATACCTTGTTCTGAAATAATGTATCCAAAGTAATGGATTTGTTCTTGGTAAAAAGAACACCTACTAAGCTTGGCATACAACTAATGTTCCCTCAACACTTGCAATACCAATCTTAGGTGATGTTCATGCTCTTCCTCTAACTTAAAATAGATAAGTATGTCGTCCAGGAATACTATGACAAACTTATCCAAATAATTTTTGAATATACCATTCACTAAGCACATAAAGACAATTGGTGCATTGGATAGTCCAAATAGCACCACTACAATTCCATAATGCCCATACCTAGTTCTAAAGGTTGTCTCATGGATGTCTTTTCCCTTGATTCTTATCTAATGGTATCTCGATCTCAAGTCTATATTTGAAAATATATTTTCCCCTCTTAGATGATCAAAGACGTCATCAATTCTGGGCAGAGGGTACTTGTTCTTTACAGTGGATTTATTCAAATGTCAAAAGTCAATAAACAACCTCAAGTTTCCATCCTTCTTTTCGACAAAGAGTATTGGTGGTCCCCAAAGTGAAACACTTGGATGTATGTACCCTTTCTTCAACAATTCTTCCAACTTCATTTGTGATTCTTTTAATTCTGGTGTACTCATTTTGTAAGGTGTTTCTGATACCGGGGAAGTTCCTGGCACTAAATGAATATAGAAATCTATCTCCCTCTTTGGTGGAAATGTGGGTATTTCTTGGAATACATCTTCAAATTCTTGTAGTACCGAAAATTCTTCAAGGCTTGGACCCTTTTTATTTTCTGGTTCCTCCATATGGGCTGCATAAAATTGACATTCTTTTCTGAAACATATCTTCAACTATAAGGCTAAAATATCCCTTATAGAGATGGGTCTTGGAATCCTTTCACAGTGCTATGTTTTCCTTATTCATCAAGACATATAAATGTCTTGTTATGATAATATAGGACAACATGATGCTTGTCCAACCAATACATTCCAATTAGAATATCATAAGACCCAAATTGTATAATATTTATATCATCATTAGTATTCACAATATTAAGACGTATGGAACAACCTATGACCATATCATGGATTCTCCTTTTGGTTCCAGTGGATAGTTGAACCAAACTTGATTTTTCAGGCTTACTTTTCACCAAATGTAATCTATCCACTATTTTAGGATCAGTGTGACAATGAATTTATCCTAAATCAACTAAAATAAAAACAGGTTGATTAATGATTTTACCTTCCACCTCAATCACATTGGATTGGTACTCTGCTTTTCGATCATTTAAGGATACATATATTCTTCCCATGTATTCTACTATTGTATCCTCTTGGATGTTGTGCATAGTCTTCACATTGTCCTTTCTGTGAGGGAAATCCTTGTACAAGTGGTCTTCTTTGCATCCCCAACATTGGATTGGTGGTCTTCTCCTTTTTCCCAAGGAGTCTTCTCTCTTGGATTCATCCTTGGCATACTGGTCAAGATGATTTTTATTTGGGATATTTCTATTGAAAGGAGGTTTGAATCCTTTCTTTCTATGATCAAACTTCTCCTTCTTATTATCCTTCCAATATTTCTGCAAAGACTCTCTTTAATTTTCTTTCTCATACTGGTACTTAGAATTCCTAACGGTCTCAGTCAAAATCCTAGGTTCATCATATTGAATCTTCTCTTTATAAAAGGATGGCAGTCCACTCAAAAACCTTTGTACTTTCACCTTTTCATCTTTTATAAACCCCACATAATTTAGCATCACAAAAAACTTCTTTTCATAATCTTCCAAGGTCATGATTCCCAGCCTCAGTTAACACAAATCCTTCATTTTCTTCTCATAGAAGTGATCTGAAAGGTACTCCTTCTGAAAATATTTCTTGAACTGATTCCAAGTGATCCTAGTCTCATTAATGCGCTCAAATTTATTTAGGTGATCCCACCACATAGCATAATTCCCATGTAAATGGTATGTGGAAATTATGTCTTCTAGGTTTGATGAGTACTTATGTAATTGAAAATACCTCATGAGTCCAAGAAACCATGCATCGGCATCATATTCCCTTTTTCTTTCACCATCAAAGGATGGTGGCTTCAACTTCCTCAACTCTTCTTGCAAACTGTCCAATTCATGTCTTCTTCTTTGGTGCCTAACATGAGACACCTCTGGACTACTTATGGAATATTCATATGCATAAACTTTCCTTGTTGATTAGGGAGGTGAGTGATGTCTATGAGTTCTTCTAGCACTTCTTGAATAACCATCTCTTCTGCAGTCATCTCTTCTTTCATGACATCTTCTCTCTTCCTCTTGTTTTGAGTTTGATCCATTCTTTGTTTTCCTTTGCAATTGATTTAAGATTTGCATCACTTGATTATTTATCTGATTTTTTTCTCTTATTAGTCTCTCATTTTCTTCTTTGTAACTACGCACTTCTATTTTCAGGCTTCTCACAGCCTCTACCAATGTTTCTTTCTCCTCTCTGGCCTGGTGTTCATTGGATTTTGCATCTGCATTACCAACACTAATATTTTGACCTTTGGCCTCTTTATCATGGATGGAATATCCCTCTCCTTCTTCCATTTCTTGAATATGCATTGTTATACTGAACTAATATGTTTACACCCCCTAATTCTGCAAAATGTACAAGCAACCATTTTGTTAGAGTTATGCATATTATTAAAAAAATTGTCAAACAATGTTACAGGTCCTTTTTCTTCTCAATTCATGAAGAAATGTATTATTGTTCTCCATATTGTAACAATTTCATGTTATTATCCTCTAAATCATCTTTCCAATGACTATAATCTTTCCCCAATTCGATATTTGAGCTGAAAGTTAAGACTTCCTGAAAAAAAATCACTTTAAGCCCCTATTATTTTTTTTTGAGATAGTATCTTGTCGAACTATTCCACAACTCCTTTAACTGGCACATAATTCAAATTATTCACAGATGCTTCCTTCAACCCACTTTCCATGTGACCATAGCTCTAAACCATGGGATTATTCACTCTTTAGTGCCTTCCTCTATATTCTTCTACACATGATCTTGTTCGAACACAATGTCCAAGGGATTGGTTACTATTAGGCCCTTCACACCTCTAATTGAACCCTTTACCTTATCATGATACTAGCGCTAAGACCAAGTCCTCCAGACTTCAGCCTTTGACTATTCTTCCTTTTCAATATTCCAGCTTCTCCCTGAGTAACTTCTTCGAAACCATTCTATTATCTCCACTAGCAGATCAAATGGTTGAGATTTGATCTCCTGTCGAATGGACGATCATGGATCATCTGGAGGCTTCAACGATATTGATGGTCATGACTTAATATGATGTTGATATGGATGTTCTTAATCAATTGGGGACTTTGACAGTCTGGGACTCCTAAACATTACAACTCCCAAGTCGCTCAACTCCCCTGGAGTGATACTCATCAAAGCTCTTACCCTATCCTTCCAATATTAAATCAGACAGTTAGGATAACTCTCGAAGGGTCTTAGATCAATGGACCACGTTAATTCGCTACTTTGGGACTCTGAGACATTACAACTCTTGATTTTTTCAACTTCCCCGGAGTGATACCTACCGAAGCGATCATAAAGTGATGATGACTGCTTACCGTCGGTTAATTCCTTTGCTTACGCTATCCTTCCACTAATTTATCCAACGATCATGACTTAATAAAGCATCGGGATGGATAATCCTTATTCATTTATGGACTTCAACATTCCTAGACTATGGGATATTACAACTCTCGAGTTGTTCAACTCCCCTGGAGTGATATCT
Organism: Picea glauca; assembly: GCA_000966675.3. Classification (NCBI taxonomy): domain Eukaryota; kingdom Viridiplantae; phylum Streptophyta; class Pinopsida; order Pinales; family Pinaceae; genus Picea; species Picea glauca. Next base: position 138,817 of record JZKD02S1674864.1, read on the forward strand.
GCCAAAGTTCTTATGCCATCCTTCCACTGCTTGACCTAACGGTTGAGAAAGGTCTCAAAGGGATCTTACATCGATGGTCTGCATGAATTCGAAACTTTGACACTTTTGTTGTTAGAGATGTTAGACACCCCTAGAGGCCATACTCTTGGAGATGACATGGTATGTTGATGTCACCTATGGTGATGTGGACCAATGGCATGTGTGCCATGTGTCACTAAAAAATGAAAGGTTAGGGTCCAAAAGGTATTGAATTTGGGTGACACATGTCCCCACATTGTACCTCGACCGCATGGAATACAACACATCATTAATCGAATGGACAGTCCACCATCTCTGATCCAGATATGATGACGTGCATTACTCCCAAATTCTTCCCTTGATCTAATGGTCGATGGGGTTTCGGGACTTCAACACTCAGAAACTTTGGGTTATAATAGTTCTAAAATGGTTCGATTCTCCCAGAGTTAACTTCCCAAGTAGTCGACATCAAATGACTGTGAACAATGACTGATAGTTTGCTCAAGCCTCCTATCATATTGGATGACCGACGGGACTTCGCGACTTCAAAATTTTCCATGCTTCTTCCTTCTTTCCCATAATCACTGAAGCAATGAAGTTCTAGATTTTTTCATCTCTTGCTTGGTTTCGATCAACAATTGTGATCACTCCTGAGATCCAAAAGGGACGATTGTGATTCTATGATCCTTCACAAAGGATCTCTTTCTATATGACGCTATGGCTTCTGTGCAATCTTTGCAGTGCTATATTTATTGAACTTTAATATCGCAAGGAAATATCCATTTTTAAGGACAATACCATTATACTTTGTCCATATTTCTGGCCCATTACAGTTCGATGTTTCAACTTGAAGCTTTGATACCAATATGTGACATACCCATCCACCCACAGGTTGAGAACACTACTTCAAGCCTGCTTCTGAACTAATTTTGAATTCTAGTAAATTTTTAATTAGTAAATATGCATGAGATATTCACATGCATAGGTCAAGATTCATGCCACCACATAAAATAAATGAACCATATGTCATGCACTACAATAACCAACAAGCATGCATATTTTAGATACAAATTTCATAGATAAATAAATACACAACAAAAATAACATATATAGGTAAATGAAACCATGATAGAGAGAGGATGCTCCACCAATTGGACGCAGTCCAAGGATGCTCCACCCAACCATAGACACTGTTGTTCAAATTCTCAACAACAATGTCACACCTAAGCTAGGGCTATGAGTCCACAAGGATAGTTCCAGAGTGTCACTTAGCTTCCCAAGCCAGTCATCCCTCAAGCTCTCATAGAATTCTCAACACACACAACAATCCAAAGTACACCAAATCTCTTCTACCCAACCTACACAACCCAAGATAATGGACCCCCTTATCTGCCACACGGTCCCTTAGGCTGTCCACCTCCTCCCATAGATCTAGTCCATCTAGTCAAGAATGTCCATGCTGGGACTCTCAGGATTCATTGTTGTGGGAAACACTTAACACATGACAATGCATCTCAGACATGTAGGCATTAATTCATGGCTATAATACACCAGTAGTCATTACTTCCAACCAAACAATGGATCCTCTCCACAATTTATTTCTTTTTCCCCAGCCAATATCAAAATGAATGAATAATGAATAGTGGGTGTAAGAGTGAATGAAGAGAGAACAAAATTAAAGTTGTAAACAATGAACAATGAGTGGGTCAGTGAGTGAATGAGTGAATACGAAGCCCCAAAACAACCCACAAGATGGGTTTATATCCTTACTTGCAAATCAAGAACCACATGGGTTTATATCCTTAATGCCAACCAAACCATGGCTCCTCTCCACAATTCATTTATCTCTCCCTAACCAATATCAAAATGAATGAATAATGAAGAGTGGGTACAAGAGTGAATGAAGTGAGAACAAAATGATAGGTGTGAACAATGAACAATGAACAATGAGTGAAGATGAAGCCCCAAAGCAACCAACAATATGGGTTTATATCCCTGAAAATCAAAAGCCACATGGCCTTACCCAAGAAGCTCATGTAACCACTCCTCTCCATTAAAACAATTATGGGTAAATAAAATATAAAATAAATACTTATCCCCTCAAGCCCCCTCTCTTGTGGAATCATATCCCAATATAACTCTTGTCCTTGTCCGTCTAGCATCCAGTGATGTATTTATTATTAATATTGATCAAAACGTTACATTTCCTAGGCACACTGGCCTCTTTTAATTGTTTGGGAACTCTGTCCTTTCATATATTAACAAAATACATTATTTAATATTGG
>JZKD02S1674864.1:141186-152113 GCA_000966675.3 Picea glauca
ATTTACAAAACAGAAAATAAAATTTCAAAAATTATTCAAAAATTTGCAGGTACTCTGCCCTCATGGAATCTTCATTCTCCCAAGTAGCATCTTCACGACTCTAGCAAATCCACTGGACTATTACCATTTCTATAACTCGATTCCAGATCATTTTGAATTTTTTGTCCAATATTCACATTGGTTGGACCTAAAAGTGTCCCTCTATCTTTACCTGAATCATATTCCAATCAATAACATGGTTAGGATCATGTACATATTTTTTTTTATCAAAGAGACATGAAATACATTATGCACATTCATGGAAGCAGGCAATACAAGCATGCATGCAATTGGACCTATTTTGTCCAATATCTCAAATGGACCACAAAATCAGGTTGCTATCTTTGTACAACTACCCAACTTCAAGGAGCTCTTCTTGGGATTCACTTTTAAAATTGCATGCTCCCCCACTTTAAATTCTCTGGTTTTCATGCTCTTATATGCATAAATTTTCTATCTATATTGAGTTTCCTTTAAATTCTTCTTAATTCTAACCATTCGGTCTTCCATGTACTTGAGAAACTATTGCCCAAGTACCACTCTATCTTCTGGTTTGTCCCAACTCATTGGAGTATTTCATTTCCTACCATACAAAGATTCAAATGGGTTAATTTTCAATGAATCTTGATACCCGTTATTATAGGAAAACTCAACCAAGTGCAAGTAATCTTCCCACTTAGATGGTGTATCCATCACATACATTCTCAACAAGTCTTCAATTACTTGGTTGACTCTCTTTGTCTTCCCATTTGATTGTGGATGGTATGTTGTGCTAAAGTTCATATTTGTACCAAATCCTTTAAACAATCCCCTCCATAAATTTGAAGTAAACTTTGTGTCTTTGTCTAGGACAATTTTCTTAGGTATCTGATGCAACCTAGCAATCTTCCTCGTGTAAATTTCTGCAATATTAGTTGTTGTATGAATCATTTTTACTTGAACAAAATGATCATCCTTTGTCAATTTATCAACCACTACCATGATTGAATCATGTTTTCTTGTTGTCCTGGGAAATTTAGTTATAAAATCAATGGTTACCACTTCCCATTTCTTCTCTAGAATTGGTAATGGTTGTAGCAAAACCTTTGGGTGCCTATGCTTAGCCTTCACTCTCTGACATTCCATACATATCGAAATGTAATCAGCAACATATTTTTTCATTCCTGACCAAAAGAATTGGTTTCTTAGTACTGCAATTTTTTTTTGGTAACTGGGATGTCCGACATATGGAACATTATGCATTTCTTTTAATACCAAGTTCCTAAGTTCTTCAGAACTAGGAAAATAAATTCTATTTTTATGCATAAGTAATTCGTCTTCCTTCATCTCATATTCTTTAATATTTTGTTGTACATTTTCTTGTTGTAATCTTTCCTTTTCCTATAGGTAATGTTGATATATGACAACACCATCTAAAATTCTTCTCTTTAAATCTGACTGATGCATACTAACCATTGTAGCATTCATGAGATGTACTCTTCTACTAAGTGCATCAACAACTTTGTTTTCGTTTCCTATGATATGCTTGATGTCAAAATCGTATTGACTTAAAAATTCCATCCATCTCATCTACATGGCATTTAAAGTTGGATGTTCAAAAAGATATTTCAGACCACTATGGTATGTTCTTAATTCAAACATCTTCCCCATGAGATAATGCCACTACATCTTCAAATCATGAACAATGGCAACAAGTTCCAAGTCATGTGTGGCATAGTTCCTCTCATGATATTTAAGCTTTCTGGACTCATAAATGTCCATTTTGAGTGAGGAATCCACCAAGTCCTTCCTTGCATGCATTTGTGCATACCACAAAACTTCCATTTGGGTCACCAATATTTAAAATAGGAGCACTAGTAAGTAATTATTTCAATAGATTAAATATCTCTTCACACTCTATTGTCCATTCCAATTTAATTCCCTTATTTTGCAAAGAAGCGATGGGATAAGCAATGTTAGAGAACCTTGCTATAAATATTCTATAGTAACCATCTAACCCCATAAAATATTTGACTTTTGAAACATTCTTGGGTGTTGGCCATCCTCTAATGGCATCAATCTTCTCTGAATCCATTATTATACCTTGTTTTGAAATAATGTGTCCCAATTAATGGATTTGATCTTCGAAATAAGAACACTTAATAAGCTTGGCATACAACTGATGTTCCCTAAACACTTGCAATACCAATCTTAGGTGATGTTCATGTTCTTCATCTGACTTAGAATAAACAACTATGTCTTCCAAGAATACTATGACAAACTTATCCAAATAATTTTTTAATATACCATTCATTAAGCACATAAAGACAGTTGGTGCATTATACAGTTCAAATGGCACCACTACAAATTCATAATTCCCATACCTAGTTCTAAGTCATGTCTTGTTGATGTATTTTCCTTGATTCTTACCTGATGGCATCCCGATCTCAGGTCTATCTTTGAAAATATATTTTCCCCTCTTAGCTGATCAAAGAGGTCATCAATTCTTGGTAGAGGTTACTTGTTATTTATGGTGGATTTATTCAGCTGTCGAAATTCAATACACAGCCTCAAGGTTCCATCCTTATTTTTGACAAAGAGTATTGATTCTCCCCAACGTGAAACACTTGGACATGTGTACCCTTTATTCAACAATTCTTCCAACTACATTTGTAATTATTTTAATTCTGGTGTACTCATTATGTAAGGTGTTTTTGATACCATGGAAACTCATGGCACTAAATAAATATCGAGATCTATCTCCCTCTTTGGTGGCAACTCGGGTATTTCTTGGAATACATCTTCAAATTGTTGTAGTACCAAAAATTCTTCAAGGCTTTGCCCCTTTGTATTTTCCGGTTCCTCCACATGGGTTGCATACAATTGAAATCCTTTTCTGAAACATCTCTTCAATTGTAAGGATAAAATCTCCCTTATAGAGATGGGTCTTGGAAATCCTTTCACAGTGCTCTGTTTTCCTTCTTCATCAAGACATGACAATCTAGAACAACATGATGCTTGTCCAACCAATCCATTCCAATTAGAATATCATAATACCCCAATGGTATAATATTTAGATCATCATTAGTATTGACACCATTAATACTTATGGAACAACCTCTAACCATATCATGGATTCTCCTTTTGGTTCCAGTGGCTAGCTGAACCAAAATTAATTTTTTAAGCTTACTTTTCTCCAAATGTAATCTATTCACTATTTTAGGGTCAATGTAATAATGACTTTCTCCTTAATCAACTAAAATAGAAATAGGTTAATTAGTGATTTTACCTTCCACCTCGATCATATTGGATTGGTACTATGCTTGTAGATCAGCTAAGGCTACATATATTATTCCCATGTCTTATATTGTTGTAGCCTCTAGGGTGTTATGCATGGCCTTCAATTTTTACTTTATGTGAGGGAAATCCTTGTACAAGTGATATTCTTTGCATCCCCAACATTGGATTTGTGGTATTATCCTTTTTCCCATGGAGAGTTCTCTCTTGGATTTATCCTTAGCATATTGGTCAGGTTGATTTTTATTTGGGCTATTTCTATTGAAAGGAGGTTTGAATCCTTTCTTTCTCTAATCATACTTCTCCTTCTTCTTATCCTTCCAAGATTTCTGCAAAGACTAACTTCCCTTTCCTTTCTCATACAGGTACTTAGCCTTCCTAATGGTATTAGTCAAATTCCTAGGTTCATCATATTGAATCTTCTCTTTATAAAAGGATGGAAGTCCATTAAAAAACCTCTATACTTTCACCTTCTCATATTTTATAAACATCGCATACTTTAGCAGCCCCATGAACTTCTTTTCATACTCTGCCATGGTCATGTTTCCCAGCCCGAGTTCAAATAAATCCTACATTTTTTTGTCATAGAGGTGCTATGAAAGGTACTCCTTCTGAAACTATTTCTTGAATTGCTTCAAGTGATCCTACTCTCATTAATGTGCTCAACTTGCTTCAGTTGATCCCACCACATAGCATCTTTCCCATGTAAATGGTATGTGGAAATTTTGAATTCTAGGTTTGATGAGTAGTTATTCAATTGAAAATACCTCCCGATTCTAAGAAACCATGCCTCAACATCATCTTCCCTTTCTCTTTAACCATCAAAGGATGGTGGCTAAAACTTCCTCAAATCTCCTTGCAAACTGTCCAATTCATGTCTTATTCTTTGGTGCCTAACAGGAGACACCTCTGGACTACTTATGGAATATTCAGATGCATAAAATTTCCTTGTTGAGTAGGGAGGTGAGTGATTTCTAAGAGTTATGCTAGAATTTCTTGAATACCCTACTCTTCTGTAGTCATCTCTTCTTTCATGACATCTTCTCTCTTCCTCATGTTTTAAGTTTGATCCATTATTTGTTTGCCTATGAAACTGATTTAAGATTTGCATCACTTGAGTAGTTATCTGATTTTTTTCTCTTATCAGTCTCTCATTTTCTACTTTGTAACTCTGCACTTCTATTTTTAGGCTTCTCACAGTCTCTATCAATGTTTCTTTCTCCCCATTAGATTTTGTCTCTGCATTACCAACACTGATATTTTGACCTTTTTCCTCTTTATCATGGCTAGAATCTCCCTCTCCTCCCATTTCTTGAATATGAATTCTCATACTAAACTAATATGTTTACACCCCCTAATTCTGCAAAATGTGCAAGCAACCAATTTGTTAGAATTATTCATATTATTAAAAAAAATTGCCAAACAATACTACAGGTCCTTTTTCTTCTCAATTCATGAAGAAATATATTATCATTCTCCATATTATAAAATTTCCATGTTATTCTCCTCTAAATCATCTTTGCAATGATTGTAATGTTTACCCAATTAGATATTTGAGATTAAAGTTATGGCTTCTCGAAAACAATTCACTTTGAGCCCCTTTTCTTTTCTTTTGCAATAGGATCTTGTCGAAATATTCCACAACTCCTTTAACTGGTACAAAATTTGAATTATGCATAGGCCCTTCCTTAAACTATTCACTACCTTCGACTATTCTCCCTTTTCAATCTTCCATCTTCTCCCTAAGTAACTTCGTTGAAACCCTTCTATTAGCTCCACTAGAAGATCAGTTGGTTGAGATTTGATCTCCTGTCGACTGGATGATCCTAGATCATCTAGAGGCTTCAATGAGATCAACTATCATGACTTAATTTGACATTTATATGGACGACCTTAATCAATTCAGGACTTTGGTGCTACAGGACTCCAGAACATTACAATTCCCAAGTCTCTCAACTCCCTCGGAGTGATACTCACTGAATCTCTTATACTATCCTTCCACTTTTAAATCGTAAGGTAATGAAAAATCCCAGAGGGTCTTAGATCAACAGACCGTGTGAATTCTCTACTCCGGGGCTCCTGGACATTACAACTCTTGAGTTGTTCATCTTCTCTTGAGTGATACCTATTGAAGTGGTTATAAAGTGACAATGACCGTTATCGTCAGTTAATGCCTCCTCTTACACTATCCTTCCGCTAGTTTATCCAAAGTACATGACTTAATAAAGCATCAGGATGGATGGTCCTTATTCATTTCAAGACTTCAGTGCTCTGAGACTTCGGGATATTAAAACTCCCAAGTTGTTCGACTCCCCCGGAGTGATATCTGTCGAAGTGCTTATGCCATCCTTCTAGTGCTTGATCTAATGGTATAGAAAGGTCCCAAAGGGATCTTACATCGATGGTTTGTGTGAATTTGTGACTTCGGTCTTCTACACTTTCACTGGTAGAGATGTTGGACACCCCCAGAGGCCATACTCCTGGAGATGGCATGACATGCTGATGTCACCTATGGTGACATGGACCCATGGCATGTGTGCCATGTGTCACTAAAAAATGAACAAGTTAGGGTCCAAAAGGTAGTGAATATGGGTGACACATGTCCCCACACAATACCTCAGCCACATGGAATATGGCACATCATCAATCGAATGGATGACCCACCATATATACTCTAGATATGATGACCTGCATTACTCCCAAATTCTTCCCTCAATCTAACGGTCAACGGGGTTTCATGACTTCAACACTCTAGGACTCTGGGTTATAGAAATTCTAAAATGGTTTGATTCTCCTAGAGTTAACTTCATGAAGTGGTCAATGCTGGATGACCCTGACCAATGACTAACATTTCACCTAAGCTTCCTATCGTATCAGATGATTTTCAAGACTTAGTGACTTCATCCTTTTCCATGTTTCTTCCCCTTTTCCCATAATCACCGAAGCGATGAAGTTCCATAGTTTTCCATATCTTGCTTGGCTTCAATCAACGTTTGTGATCGCTCTCAAGATCCAAAAGGGATGGACACAATTCTATGATCCTTCACAAAGGATCATTTTTTTCATGATGCTTTGTCTTTTGTGCGATATTTGCAGTGCTATATTTCCTAAGATTTAAGATCACAAGGACATATCCATTTTTAATGAGAATACCATAATACTTTGTCCACAGTTCCAACCCATACTAGTTCGGTGTTTCAACCTGAAGCTTTGATACCAATATGTAACATACCCATCCACCCATAGACCGAGCATGCTACTTCAAGACCATTTCTGAACTAATTTCAAATTCACATGCATAGATCAAGATCCATGATACAACATAAAATAAATGAACCATATGTCGTTTACCACAATAACTGGTAAGCATGCATATTATAGATACAAATTTCATAGATAAATAAATACACAGCAGAAATAACATATATAGGTAAATGAAACCATGATAGAGAGAGAACTTATCTTTCACGAAATGAATCACCAACTGGTTGTATACCAAGTACGTTCCACCCAACCGTAGACACTATTGTTCCAAATCTCAAAACCAATGTCACCCTCGATCTAGGGATATGAGTCCACAAGGATAGTTCCAGAGTGTCACTCATCTTCCCAAACTAGTCAACATTCAATCTCTCACAGGATTCTTAGCACACACACCAATCTAAAGTACACCAAATCTCTTCTACCTAGGAGTCCATCAGGTTGTCCAACTCCTCCCAGGGCACCAGTAAATCTGGTCAATAATCTACATTCTTAGACTCCAAGGATTTGTAGTTGTGGGAAAAACTTAACGCATGCCAATGCATCTTAGACATGCAGGCATTAATTCATGGATGGAATACATCAACATTCATTACTGCCAACCAAACCATGGCTCTTCTCCACAATTTTTTTCTCTCTCCCTAGCCAAGATCAAAATGAATGAATAATGAAGAGTGGGTGCAAGAGTGAATGAATAAATAATAGAATGAAAAGTGTGAACAATGAATAATGAAAAATGAGAGAGTGAGTGAATGAGTGAAGACGAAACCCCCAAACAACCCACAAGATGGGTTTATATCCTTACTTTCAAATCAAGAACCACATGGCCTTCCCCAAGAATATCATGTAACCACTCCTCTCCATTAAAAAAATCATGGGTAAATACAATATAAAATAAATACTTACCCCCTCAATCCCCTTCTCTTTTGGTATCATAGACCCCCTATAACTCTTATCCTTGTCTATCTAACATCCAGTGATGCAATTATTAGTAATAATGATCAAAACATTGCATTTCCTAGGAAAAGTGGCATATTTTAATTGTTTGTGCACTCTATCATTTCATAGATTAACGAAATACATTATTAAATATGAGGCTCAAAAACCCAGGGTATTACTTTGACCTAGAGTTGCACCCTGGCCCTATTCACAAATTGATAGGAAACCTTGTGTTTAGTAGATAACACTCCATCATTGGTCATTGACTGAGTGGTTCCCATTTTTTCGACATCTAGAACATTATTCACACATTGGGATTTCTGCAGTACCTAAGATTCCATTCGACCCCATTGGTGGTTTCCATGCCTCTGTTAGTGGTTATAATTATTGGTCACTACTCAAAGGGTATTTTTCGTGTGCCATTCCATATGGTGCATGCAAGAGACATACACGATGGGGGGTTCGTTCAATCTTTCATTTGAGTCCTTTGAAATATTTGGCTTTGTGTTGATCCTTGTGTTGGATTATGGGGGATTCATTAATTCCCTCCTTCCAGTAGACCTCTTCCCATCAACTTCATCTCACCTTTCTCTAGGATAGGGATATAGAGTCTTTTTGGTACCTTGGGGCTTGCAGTCATGAGTAGCAAGTTCCCTTTCTATTGACAGTGGGAATACATCAATATCCCTTGATCGATAGATTCTATAAGTTTTCTACGTCAACCCATTTATTCACACTTGCTAGAATTTAATAGGTAGATTAATGACCATTATCATTATCGGTGGGTTGTATCACATTTTTAATGATATAAATCAATGAATGGTAATCAAATGGTGTCTCACTATGTTCGACTTCGGCACATCTATTTGCATAGTGTGGACTCATACCATCAATGGCTTGTTTTGAAGACCTCGGGTCTATAGTAGCATCACCTCATTTTTTTTGTTTCCAGAGACATATTGGACAACACCACTTATTTTCTATGAAATTAATACTTTTGTAGGATTAGTATGTACATCTATTGTTTCTAGTTATCCTCCTATGATTCTGAGACATAGATCCACTATGTATCTCTTCATGGATATGATCTCTTTTGACATGGATACACTATGTATCTCTTTGTGTACATGATAATTGCTTCTATACATATCTCATGGATCCACAGTGTGCTTGATTTGGCGGCCATGCTTTTGTCACTCCTGAGCATGGGTATGCCCACCTTAGGAAGAGAGTACTCTTTCCTTTTTTATATTGTAGGTTGTGTTCTTAGACCAGTGTTCAATGACCTATTCATGGGCTCATTGCATCTTCACCTCTTAGATTTATAATTTAATTCGGCCATTAGTTTCTCTTATGAGCTCACATATTAGGGGGCATTTGTTATAGCATCATTTTCCACCTAATATGCATTGATTTCTTGCTGTCCTTATTACTTAATCCATTTCCCTACTTGTAGAATTGGTTCCCCTTTTCCTCTCAGAAATAATTTAAAAACATTATTTTTGACATATATGTGCCCTATTATTTATGCAAAGTACATACATATGCATGTTTCTCCTTTGTATGGTGTGTACAATTTTTTTTTTGGCTCAAAAAAATAACAAATTAAGTGTTTTTGGGTGGGATTTATGGGTTCCCCCGGTTCCTGACCTCCTATTTCCCATATACAATGGTTTACAAAAACTCCAACCACTTTGAGAGAGTATAAAAGGAGCCAAGGGGTAGAGGAGAGATCATCGTGTCATTTTGCACCATTATCCTAGCCATATATTGTATTGTTTGCAAGCCCCTTTTCCCTTGCTTCTGATTTATCCCTTTAATCCTATAAACCCTTGTTTTCATCCATCCTTGCTCCTCTTATCTTATGAGGAATATTTATTTCCTCTTTCTTGGACTTTCTTGATTATGATTTTAAGGTAGATTTGATCGTCACTGGCCTAGTTTAATGGACCTGTAGTCCGATTCTGGAGCAACGTTGTAGTAGTTACAGGTTGTAACTACCATTGATTTTGCTATTTATTAATAAAAGAAGTCTCTTTCCCATTGTATATATTTTTTTAGTTTATGTTTATTTCATTTGTGAAATTTATTAACTAATACACTAATGGATTTATTTTTCAATCATATTTTATAAGAATTAGTAATCTTGTAACTACCCCATTAAAGTTATCTTCTTCATTGTGTATAGGAAGTTGGAGTTGTTAGAGAGGAATGTTAGAGTGAAATATTTCAACTAAGGGATGACCAATAAACATTTGGAACCAAGTATGTCTCCCACTTTTTGACTAAAAGTTAGTTAGTTATAATATTACTTGATTTTTCTTGTGGGATTGGGTGTACTTGTTTTGGTCAATGCTTTGTTATAGTTGTAACCCAAAACAGTAGAACTTTCTCCAAAAACATATCACTAGTGGAATATCCATGGTAGTTTATAGATCACTTAGTTCCCTTTGGATATGGTATACATCCATCATGGTCTATTCTAAGGGAAATGTACATATGTGTATAGTGCTTAACTATTTCTATATATTTCCTCTATTGAAAATCCTTGACCATCACAAATGGATTACCAATGCATTGAAGCTATCATGACAAGGGTTACTGTCACCAATTTGATTTTTGACAACAACATAGGAAATGGTCATAAACAATGGCTAGATGGGATCATGGGAAATGATTTTGATCCCGTCGTTGAATCCTTTCAAACATTTGAATATAGTTACCATCTTAACAAGAATTGTGACCTCAAATAATAACTTCAACATCAAAAACACATATTTTTTATTTAAGAACAACCAAATCGACTCTTAAATAAAATAATGGTGCTATGAACATAACCCTTCTTTTTTAGGGGTTAAAATTACAAGATTTCCCAACCATGACCTTAAAATCCTATAATGTTGCTAATAAAAACCTTAAAATAAATCTTTAAATTGAAAAGTGGCACTACTGATAGCACCATTTTTTCTAGGTTGAAATTATATCCTTAAAACTCGTAATGTTGCTAACAAAAACCTTAAAATCAACCCCTCAATCAAAAAATGGTGCTTCTAGTAGGGGGATTTGTGATTCTTGGATGACCCTCCCCTTCCCCCCACCCTACAAACCTACAAATCAAGGGGTGGGTCATTGGTTCTAAATGGAAGGGAATACCGACAAGGGAAGCAGAGGATGGGAATGGGGGGTGGGGGGGAGGTGGGGAGGGAGGGAAGTATAAATGAGAGGGAAAGGGTGGTATGGGAGGGGAAATTTCAATAATTGTCGCTTAATTTTACTAACCTATCACTCAAGGGGTGGACAGGTGTTGGAAGATTGGTTGTTGTCATTGATGTCAACCCTAGTCATGGGTTTTGGACCAGAAGATTGATGAAGTTATTTGGACATGAAGGAAAATGAAAATGAAGATACAACA
>JZKD02S1674864.1:172556-187388 GCA_000966675.3 Picea glauca
CAAAAAAAAAAAAAAAATCGCACCGATTGATTGAGTAGTTGTCCGTAGCTAGGAGGGGTGTTACATCTTAGTCTACAACTACAAGAGGTTTAGGGTTTAGGACCAATGGATGATTCTTAAGCACATGGGTGGAAAAATATGATATAATATATTCCCCCTAATATGTGAGGTCAGAAGGGAATCTGATGGAAAAAATACATTACAAAATCTAGGAGGAAGCTATGAAGGGGGCCAAGAAGAGTTCTCGAAACTGTGGACCAGAACGATACCTACAAAAGAAATCAAAAGTGAGATAACTCTCTTCTCGAGGCAACAATACTAATGCTTAGGTGTAGAAAATCATGGTCGCCAAATCAAGTACACTACGGATCCATGAAGTATATATAAGCAGTGATCATGGCCATGAAAATGAATACACAGTGGATTGATGTCAAAATAGACCATAGCAATTATCAAATACACAATGTATCTATTTCTCAATATATAGCAGGAAGATAAATTGAATCAATGAAATGATTAAACTAATCCTCCGCAAGTAACAATGCCATATATGTGAGTGGTACTATCTTACACAACTCGTACAATAGAATAAAATAAGTGATGTCACTACAAACTCGAGGTCTTCAAAACAAACCCATTGGAGGTACAAGTCTTCACCATGTGAATAGATGATATGATGTCGAACATGGGAGACAACATTTGATTACTAATCATTGATGTATACCATTAAAAAACACAGGAGAAACCGCCAATAATGATAATGGGTGTCAAGGTACCTGGTACTGTCTTACAAGTGTGAGTAAATGACCTAATATCAAACACTTGTAGAATCTATCAATCAAGGCACATTGATATATTCCCATTGTCAATAGTTAGGATTCATGCCACTAATGACTACAATCCCCATGGTACTATAAAGACTCTAGATCTAGATCCCATAAAAATGATTTGAAATCGATGGGAAGAGATATGTTGGAAGGAGGGACTTAAGGCATCCCCCATCATCTAACATGAGGAAACAAAATGAAAATTATTTTGAAGGTCTCAAACAGAAATATGGAAGGAAACACCATCTAGTATGTCTCTCACATGCACTAGATGGAATAATGCACATAATAGGCCCTCTGAGCAATGATCAATAATGAAAAGCATTGATAGAGGTGGGGAATTCCATCAATTATGAACATGGAATCCAAGGTACTACATGAATCCAAAAGTATGAATAGATTTCTTAATGTTAAATACATGGGAAACCAACTAGTTAGTGACCATTGATGAAATGCCATATGTATCAATGATGAAAGTAGGCCCAAGGTGCTACTCTAGGTCAAACTCTCATAGCAATTTGTTGTAGTCAATGAGAGCTAACCCACTAGCAAGAATTCAATGAAGACCTTCCATACTATCACAAGTATAGGACATTGATGCAGGAACATCGCCAACACATCAAGCGAGCCAGCGTGGAAGCAGAGGACAGCTGGACAAGCGCCAGCACCAATTTTGAAAATACCTTGAAGTTGTTGTGCCATGTTAAATGAGCCATTAAGATGAGGTGCACTTGTATAATGTAATCGGACCTTGAGCGATTTGCTCTCATCCTTAATAGGTAGAAAGCATTTAAAATAGTTAATGCAGGTAGATAGAATTTAATTCTAGATTAGACAGCTTGAGAGTGTAAGAGGGAAACAGGATATAGACACCCTCATTGTGTATTGTAACATTATTGAAGTAGGATAAGAGCAAGAGAATGCATAGAATTGTGTAAGAACACCCATGTACAAATATTTGGATTAATAGAAAGAGGTTGATTCAAATTCATGATTTTGTGTTTGTTCTCTGTGTATTGATGCTGGATGATATGCTCATGAATGTTTGCTTCCTATTATACATTTTCTTTATATGCTGTGTATGTGATTTCATGTTTGAGTTTGAAGTCTGAGGGGAAGAAGGAATGGGTTTCAATTGTTTCTCTATCTCAACCAAGGGTTCCTACAAGGAGTGTAGTTGAAGTGTCCGCAAGGAGTGTGTTGACAAAGGGTTCAGATAGGGTCTCTTTTGTTCTCATTCACCCAAGAAGTGAAGTTGGACACAGGAGCCATGCAAGGAGTGCGTAGGCTGAGTGAATATTTAGGGTTGCGAACCTGAGTGAAGCGTTGAGAGACTGTTGTTGCAAGTGTGTGCAAGGTCGAAAGGATTTCAACAATTGGAAGTGTTTGAAAGTCTGCCGCAAGGAGTGCATGTAGGGATTTTCCAAAAGGCGTTGAGTCATGGAAGGTACAAAGGGATTAAACCTTCAAAGGATTCGAAGGGGATAAAATACCAAGTATCTTGAATTTTGTAAGAAGTGTCGCAAGTTTGCATGTAGGTGGATGAGTACCGCGGAGGAACACTTAGTCATTCGCAGAAATCGCCAAGGAAGGAAGGGACGGTTGGAATTCTCCAAGGAGGATTTTCAAAATTTCGTGAACTGTCAGATCCTAGGGAGGAGCAGGGAGGTTACGGTAGAAGCGTCGAAGGTTCAAAGCTCAGGAGGGGCAAGACCATAGATCTGAGCCACAAGGGCCATCAGATTTACACATGAATTCACATATCAGGGTTTCGTGAGTTGAAACTCCGTAATATTGCAATGGGAATCATGAAATTGCGATACATGATATCCCGACGGCTAATAGAACAAGGTGAGGCCACATGAGTTGGCAAGAGGACAAGTGGTATACCTTATCAGGGTTTCGCAGCGAGAAGTCCCGAAGCATTAGCATTAGGATTCACGATATTGCAAACTCCTAAATGCCGATGGAATAAAGGCATTGAATAGTCAACCTCATGCATGTGTCGGAGTTTCGACATATTGGGACTCGGGAGTCGGAGAACTGAGTTACTTGACATCGTGAGCACCGAATTCGCAATAAGGAAATTCTCGATAGGGAAAGGAAAAGGTCAGCGTTGAATGGTCATCAAGTTTCAGGAATTTGAAAGGTCAACGTTCGACCACTGACCTCGCGATGTCGCAAATTTTGATCTCCCGATCGAAAAAGAGGGGGATCACACGAAGATTGTTGTGGGTGAAAATTTCCCAATAGGGAAATAGAAGAGCCTTAGAGTTCTTCGGGTCGTGAAAAGAAGAAAGATCCTGAGAGCGCGCGGACCCCCCGTCCTACGGTTAGTGTGAGGAGGGGGCGTGTGCATAGACATAGATACTAATTTATATTTAGAGTGACTTGAAAACCAGGAAGGATGACATTATAATTCAAAAAGTCTAAGGAATGTCCAACACAGGATAAAACTTCCCTTGAACATAAGAATGACAAAAAAGTGACTTGGCAAGCATTTACTTGACAAGAATGAACAATGATATAAAGTTGTGACATAGGAGGCATCAAAAGACTCTCCATAGTGACTAGAAGAGTAACAAGTTGGAGGAGGAAAGGATCAATAATCAAGGTTCATCTTCCTAAGGCCATACTAGAAACACAATTTTTTGAGACAAAGACTCAAAACTTGTTCTTTGTTCAAGGGTGACATGACTTAGAATGGTTTCCAATTATAAATAGAGAAATTGATTCTTTCCCTCCCCTCTTTTCTATAATATTTGATTTATTTTTCTTTTTCATATTATGAAATTCTAAAAAAGAATTAAATAATGCTAGAATACAGTAGAAGAAACGAGTGTCACTAGGAAAACAAACTAGTTCCAAGTGCATGGAACATACATATGCTCAATGAAAGGAATGCATGCAGTATATGGACACTCACAAGGATGTTTCCTCTATGGATAAGGGTTTCAAGTTGCAAACGAAATAGATGCAAGGGATAATAACTGAATATAATGCATAAGCCAAAATCCAAAAAAAACAATATGAAGTTATCATTAGGCTCAAAAGTGAAAGTGGGAAAATGAAATGTAGTAGTACAACTCAACAATGGGAGCCCCACTTGGGAAGGCCAGAAAAAGAGTTAGAAGAAGACATAAGGCTTCATATTTTAGTCATGGAGAGACTAAATAGGGCTACCAAGACTAAATTCAACATGGGCATCAAACTGCTATCAAGGTTCTAACTAGAGGAGGTTCCATGAATGGTAGGATCTACCACATGAATTACAACATTTCTAAATGGAAAAGAAGGCTTCATGTCACAACTCAGTGGGTTTGATCCTAAGGAAAAATTAACAAAGAAGTTGATAATGAAAAATGCAAGGAGGAAAATATAACCTATATGTAAGTTACAAGATCAATACATATTAGAATGGATCAATATGATGAAAAAATGCCAAAAAAAATGTCTCCAAAGTCCTGTATATATGACCAATGAAACTCATCCAAAAGTCAATAAATCAAATATATAAACCTCTAATAACAACTTGTTCTCTAGAACACAAAACTTGAAAATAACAAACCTTAAAAGTATAATATAGTACAAAGCACTCCATAGTTGTTAAGCCCTAGAAAAATCCCCATATTAAGTATAAAACTCCTTATTAATTCCTAGATATTGAACTATCACATTCCTAGAGTTATATTTGTATGTAGGCCAGAACCCTTCATTGTACCCTTTCATTATAATTGTAACCTTTGTCTCCTATAAATATATCAAGGATACCTAGTCTTAGGATCATCTTATCTCATATTGTACATTGAATATATTGTAAAACAAGGTTTCCGCCTTAAAGTGGACTGCTATTCATTGAATTTTTATTATTTTCATGACATTGGTTCACAACATTTGGTATCAAAGGATATGATCCTGGGGTTTCTCTCCTTCAACCAACACATCGTGGAATTTATGCTACAACATTTTTACAGAACTATTCAAACAACAAAATTTTGAGGAGATTGAGGAGACATAGTGAATTATGTCTAGTCCAAATTTTAGGTTATGATTCATTATATTTTCAGAGATATATTCTATGGAAGTTATGGTTTGTGACTAGTCTTGAAATTAGTCTCAAATGAGTCATCTTTTTATGTTCACTATAAAATAATTTCGGTGAAGTTTCAGAATCTAAAATTTTTATAATATTGATAAGACATTTCAAATTAAAAGTGGAAATTTTTTCATATTTTGAATCATTATAATTTATGAGATATATCTTGTGGAAGATGGTTATGTTTACTAATCCTAAAATTAGTCTTAAACAAGTCATTTTTCAATAACTTTTTATCAATGAAGGTTCAAATTATGAAATTTTTAGGAGTTTAAGAAGTCATATCATAGTACGATAGGCCAAAATTTCAGATTCAGAAGGATTCAAATTTCAAATATATATTAGGACAAAGGTCAACCATCCACATAGTCTCCAAAATTAGGGTTTGAAAGGTACGCAACTTACAATTGGAATAACTTTTTATTGGAAGATCTATTTTTGGTGATTCAAAATTTATGATAAATATAAAATAGAGGAGTATTATTATTATCCCACATGGATCCAAAAAATATTTCAAATCCAATTAAACCTATATAAATATCATCTATAACATGAAGAAAATGAGGAGATACATAACAAGCTATCCAAATTGGAGGACCGACTTAATGGTTTGAGTGCTAGGTATATAACAAGTGATGAGTTGGTAAACACACAAAGAAAAGTTTAAGAGATGGAAAATAATATGGATGGAAATAAGGAAGAAATAAAAAAATCCATAGAAACCATTCTCTTATAGAGGATCCTTAAAACGAATATGGAGATCCAAGGAATTCATGAAAATAAGGAGAAAAATGGTATTAAGACTCAATCACATGTGGGGATTATTTCATCACAATTGGTGAGAAGAAATATTGAATCTCAAAATAAGTCATCGCTCCAAGATCCATATCATTGATGCTTCAATGCAGCACTAAGGAACTACTTCATCCCTAATATCAATATGAGGAAGTTTGATGGTAAAGATCATATAACATGGATATTTCAGATAGAGAAATTATTTGATCTACACCAAGTGCCAAGCTTACAAAAGGTAACTATTGCATGATTGTATTTAGAAAATGATCAATTTGTTTGGTATCAATGGCTTTGTGAAAGAAAAAATGGTTTTATTATCTCTTGTTCCATTTTTATAGGGAAATTGATAGAAAATTATGGGATATTAAGAGTAATGCATTATTTAGTAAATTGATAAATATTCGAAAAAAAAGGTACAATTATAGAGCACATTCAACAATTACAAAATATCAATCTCATGGTAAAGAACATTCCATAAGATAATTTGTTAGATCTCTTTATGGACACTTTAAAGGATAACACTCAACATGTGGTGCATCTCTTTGAACCTAAATTCCTAAAGAAAGATTTTAGTATGGAAAGGAAAGTGGGAAACAAAAACACGGCTACTAGAAGGGTGGCCACTAACAACTATAGAGAGCACAATGTTCCCTCTCCTGATCTCATTCAAGTGAAAAGGTTGACACCTCAACAAATGGATGAAAGAAAATAAAAGGGACTATGTCTCAATATTGACAACAAGTATAGTAAGGGGCATAAATGCAGTGAGAAGAAATTATTCTACATAGACTGTGAAGAGGAATAAGATCAAGAATTTGAACCATCATAGGATCTATATATAGAAGAGAATACTCCAATGATATATTGTCATGCATTCGCCAACATCAGTACTCCACACACCCTCAAGATATAAAGATACGTCAAAAATAAAAAGGTAACAATGTTGATTGATTCTGGTAGTACCCATAACTTCATCAATTACAAATTAACAAAATATCTCAATTGCTTTATATTTCCAACACCGTAGTTTCAAGTAATGATTGCAGATGGAAGTATCATAAATTGTTCTAGGAAGTGTCATAGTATTAATCTCAATATGAAGGAATATTTATGAGATATTCCCATGAATTCCATCCAAGTGGGTGGTGCTAATGTTGTATTAGGGGTCCAATGGTTACAATATTTGGGAACAATGGACCTTAATTTTTAAGATCTTTTCATGAGAGTTTCCTCATAAGGCAAGGAAATTGAGCTTATAGGTATCCAAGGGAAACCCTCTAAGGTGATAAGCTCTAATAGCATGAAAAAATTATTCAAAAATGGACACCATGGTATAATTGCACAATTGTGCTCACAATATGTTCAAACATATATATCGTTTGCTCTAGTGTATCTCCAAATGGTTATCAAAAACCATTCCAAGGTATTTGGAGATATTCCTAAGGGTATTCCACATGCTCGAGATCATGATCATGCTATTCATTTGCAACCTAGAAGTATACCACCTAATATTATGCCTTACAAGTATCCATATGCACAAAAGAGTAAGATTGATCATATGATCCAATAAATGTTAGAGGATAGCATCATTCAACCTAGCCAAACTTATTTCTCTTCACCGGTAATGATGGTTATGAAGAAGGATGGTTCATGGTGTATGTGTATATATTTTAGACATCTCAAAAAAATGACCATCAAAGATAAGTTTCTTATTCATGTCTTCGATG
Organism: Picea glauca; assembly: GCA_000966675.3. Lineage (NCBI taxonomy): Eukaryota > Viridiplantae > Streptophyta > Pinopsida > Pinales > Pinaceae > Picea > Picea glauca. The sequence continues at coordinate 180,002 of JZKD02S1674864.1, forward strand.
AATTATTAGATGAATTGCATGGAGAAATTTTCTTTACTAAGTTGGATCTTCATTCGGGATATTACCAAATCAGAATAAGGCAGGAAGACATTCTCAAAATATACTTTAGAACACATGAAGTTCTATTATGAGTTTTGGTTATGCCATTTGGACTTAGTAATACACCTTCAACATTTCAAAGCTTGATGAATTCTATTTTCAAACCCTTCCTTAGAAAATTGTGTTAGTATTCTTTGATGACATACTAATCTACAAAAAATCTTGGGAAGAGCATGTACAACATGTTGAAAGAGTATTACATTTTTTGGAAGAGAAACAACTTTAGGAAAATCCTTCCAAGTGTTCCTTTGAGGTTCAAGAAGTAGAATATTTGGGTCATATTGTATCTCATGAAGGTGTAAAAGTGGAACCTAACAAAATTAAAGCTATGAGGGAATGGAAAATTCCAAAAACCTTGAAGAAACTTAGAGGATTCTTAGGATTGATAGGTTATTACTGCAATTTTGTAAAGAACTACAGTCAAATATTGGAATCTCTAATAACATTATTAAATAAGGAATCATTTTCTTGGACTCAATAACCAACCAAAGCTTTTGAAAAACTTAAGGAGGCTATGTGTACAACTCTTGTCCTAGCCACACTTGACTTCAAAAAAATGTTTATTATGGAGTGTGATTCCTTAGAACATGGAATTGGTGCATTTTTAATGAAATAAGGAAGGACCCTTGCCTTTGAAAGTATCCAACTTCATGGAAAAAAATTACTAAAACCCATTTATGAAAAATAAATGTTGGCCATATTACATGCTGTTAAGAAATGACACCCTTACCTAATAGGAATACACTTCAAAGTAAAAAAAGTTCATGATAGTTTGAAGTACTTATTGGAGCAATGACTATATTTATAAGAGAAAAAAAATGGGTTACAAAGATGCTAGGTTATGACTTTGAAATTATCTACAAGAAATGAAAACATAATATTGTGGCAGATGAACTTTTAAGGAAATAAGAAGAAATAGAGGGTTCACTATGTGCTATTTATATTCTGCAATCTAATTGGGTGGAAGAAGCAAGGATATAATGGAAGAAACATCAAGAGGTATGCAAGGTCATTCCAAAACTAAAATAGGACCTGTGTGCATTACATAAATTTGTATGGAAGAATGATTTTCTATAGTATCATGATCACCTATATTTATGTAATAATTCACAACTCAAACAAAAGGTCCTTCAAGAATTGCACACTTATCCTATAGGAGGACATTCAAGGTTCTTGAAACTTGGTACAGAATTAAGAAAGAGTTTTTCTAGGAAGGTCTTAAAATTGATGTTAAAAAGTTTGTGTCTGAATGTGTGGACTACCAATAGAATAAGGGAGAGACAAACAAGACTAAAATTCTCCTACAACCATTACCTATACCAAGTCAATGTTGGGAACAAGTTTCAATGGATTTTATTATAGGTTTACCCAAATATGAAGGAAAAATTTTCATCATGGTATTAGTGGATCGACTGACAAAGTATGACCATTTATGCTCTCTTTCTCATCCTTTTAAATAAAGTACAATAGCAACAACATTCATGGAAATAATTCAAACTATACATGGAGTCCCCAAGATTATTGTAAGTGACAGAGATCCATTTTTCACTGGAAAATTTTGGACTAAATTATTTTCTTGTTTGGGTACTCAATTGGCTCACAACTCATCTTACCATCCTCAATCCGATGGGAAAAATGAGATTGTGAATAAATGTCTAGAAGGATATATTCATTTATTTGAATCTAATAAACAAAAACAATGGGTCAAGTGGTTTTCCTTAGAAGAATGGTGGTACACCACATCCTTCCATACTTCATAAAAAATGTACCCATTTCTGGCATTTTATGGATATCATCCTCCATCCATCACATCTCCCTTGAAAGGGAATGCAAAGGTTTAGGAAGTGGAGGACCACATATGGAACCAACAAGAGGTTATCAAACTATTTAAGGACAACTTGGTTATGGTACAAAATAGGATGAAACAACAAGTATATAAACACACACTGAGAGGGAATTTGAAGTAAGGGATTGGGTATTTTTTAGGCTACAACCAAATAAACAAATGTCCCTCAAGAAACACAATAAGGACAATAAATTAGCACCCAAATATTATGTCCCATAGAAGGTGTTGCAAAGGATTGTAAGTATGGCTTACAAATTGGAGTTACCTCCATCTTCATGTGTACATCTAGTCTTCCATGTTTCTTTCTTAAATAAGGTAATTGGTGACAAGGTCCCAGTCCAAACTATTTTAGTAGAGATTAATGAAGAAGGTATTAATCATACTAGAACTAGAAACAACCCTTGAAACAAGGATTAAGTGGCTATGAAATAAATCAATTACTGAGTACCTCATCAAACAGAAGAACCTACCAATGGAAGAGGCGACATGGGAAGATGAATTCTTCATGCAGAAACACCCGCAGTTAGTCAAGTGTTGAGAAAAAAACTTGTTTAAAAGGGAGTGGAATGTTAATCCTTAGAAAAATCCCCATGTTAATTATAAAACCCCTTATTAATCCCTAGATATTTAATTATTACATTTCTAGTGTTATATTTGTATGCAGGCTAGAACCCTTCATTGTACCCTTTCATTATAATTGTAGCCTTTGTCTCCTATATATATACCAAGGAGACCTAATCTTAGGATCATCTTATCTCATATTTTACATTGAATGTATTGTAAAAGAAGGTTTCCCCCTTGAAGTGGACTGATATTCATTGAATTTGTTTATCATTTTCAAGTTGTTGGTTCATAACAATAACCTTGCAGCATATGCATAGTACTTCTTCAAGTAGATCCCATTACTAGGCTCAAGCCAAGGATTTATTTGGTATTTAACCTACAAAGTGTCTAGTTTAGGAAAAAACAATAATATATGATGCATGTCTTCCCATGATATATCATCTGTAGTCATCGCTTTAAGGATAGTCTCATCCAAATGTAGTTCAACATCCAAGAAATCATATGAATTGGGAGGTTGACAACCCAGATGGATGAAGTGAATTGATCATATTTCATATGATGATGGAGATTTTGATCATATTTGGCAGAGTCTATAAACATAGACTCATAAGTACCAAGGCATGAAAACCCACAAACATTGAGATAAAACTCAAGAAGAAAAACATAGTCCCTTGGAACAATATGGGGAAGTAAGGGATATCATTCCCCCATTGGATAAATCACTTGATCAATTGTTGATACCTTGTCTTGAGAAGAAAAACATGAGTGTGAAGGCTCCTTATCATAATTAATTGAACAATGAGGATATGATGCCATATAATTCATATGTGGTGAGGAAGAGTCCACTCGAATACTATGAACATACATAGGGGTAGCCTCAGATAATGTTGAATTAGGATGGTGATTTTCAAATGAAAGTTGATCAATAGTGACAATGCTTCCATAGTGGGGAAATTACATCACCTAAAAGAGCATAGAAACCATAAATTTCATAACATATACATAATCACGCCCAAGAATCATAGTGGAATCTAATGGTCCTTGCACCACATTGATCTAAAAGACAATTTTGCTATATTTAAGATAACATCACAAGCATAAACCCCCATAAATTTTTAAATAGGTGGTACTCCTCTATGTTTTAATAATATACAAGAATATAAAATATTCCTAAGATGAAAATAGTCTTAAGTGTGGGCTCTACTCAAATTCTTGCTTCCAAGCATATATAACCTAGTCCAAAACTTTGAGGAATGTTCCAACATACCATTTGCAGGTCGTTGTGAGGTTTCTCTTGTAGAAGAGGAGGAAATCCTTAATATGTATCACCTCAATCATGTAACTGATTGTATTGCAGAATTTTGAAGTGCATCATTCATTGAGGGAGATTCCATGAGGGCGTTGTGATAGCATGGGAAGAAAATTTGTTGGATTACTCATCAGATTTGTTGGAAGGTCAAAATATTTGGGTGGAGCCAGTTGTTGGCCAGGTGGAGCCTCCTGAAGGAGTGTTCTTTGTCAAGACTGGGTATTGGGGTCAGATGGTGTCAGGATCGGTCTTTCTCAGAAGTATTCCCTAGCCTAGTATTTATGTTTCTTCATATTGGGACTTGGGTTCGGAGGCTAGTATGGTGCCATGGCATGGACCTTCGGTTAGAGTTTTCCCAGGGTAGTAGTGGAATTAGGAAGGCGAGCCTTTCTCAATTTATGCCTCTTTAGTTTTGTAGGACCCCCCACTGTCAATGGTTAGGAAGGTGATGTCTACTCAAGTTTCTGAGGTTTGTGTTACCTATCTAGGATATGGCCCTCTCAACGTGGCGTTAGAGTGTGCATATGTTTTTGAGTCAGCTTGGCCCTCATTGGGGTTTCCTCCTCCTCCATCACAGGAGATGACCTTTCTCTCACCCTATCTAGGAGAGGGTTTCTTACAAGACACAAATGGGTTCATAGCCTCTCTACTGGTGTCATCAAATCACAACAACTCAGGGGAAGATGAAGAAGGAAGGGAGAATGGTTCAGAAGCTAGGGTATTGGGGAGGTTTTCCAAAGGAGGTATTGAAAGCTCATAAACCCATGGAATTCCTAGATCGTGACGATGAAAAAACAATTGTGTTAAGTAGAAAGGAAGAGTGCTAAAACTTGTTTTGGGGGTCAATATAAAAGTGTCACAAGTGATGGAAAATGTTTGAAACAACAACAGTAGGGACGATGCATAGTAATTATTTCTATATCAAGACTCTAAGGGAATGGGTGGAAAATACATGGTCAAAAACCCTTGATCCTCTCTCGATGGTCCTAGTTTTGGCTCAGGGTTGTTTTTTTTTCCAATTCAGGAAATTTGATGAGCCTACTTGGGATTTATAGGGAAATTGGAGTATAGACTCCTCTCCTATAATGCTAAAAAAATGGACTCCTCTTTTTTATGATAGAAAGGAGATATTTGATGTTGCACCCATTTGGGTGCAACTTCAAGGAATTCCGGTGGAATTCTGGACCACAGAAAGCTTCAAGGATATTGGTGAATCGATGGGGTTTTTTTTGGATGCATATTTGTTCTTCCTATCCTCGGCAAAATTGATTGTCACCCTATTTTTGTATCATTGGATATTAGAGAAGGGTTGGCAGAGGACATGGAAATGGTATGTGGAAAGGAGGTCTATGTGAGAAATTGGATTATGAAGGAGTTCCCTTTAATTGTAGAAGATGCCACTAGTATAACCATATTGTTATCCAGTGCGAGATTCCTCTTAAAGGTCTCTTAGGGTAAAATATCTCATCATAGGAAAATAAGTAGTCGACGTTCCATGAGGAGGGGTCAACGAATCCTCCCATTGTAAAACATGGGGGGGGTGGAAGAAGGAGGTGGGATGATAAAGGATCTTGTCGTAGCAGTGGATGAAGTAGCTTTGAAGCCCCATCAACTCTTGGATCCTAATGCATAAGAAAAAGTCATTGTGGGTTTGTACAAACAAAGGACACTTGAGGTATTTTCTAGCAACCAACTCTTCAATTTCTTAGCTCATGAGGAAGTTTCAAAGATGCGTATGACACAGATTCCTCTCCCCCCTTTAAATTTTCCAATAAATTATTTGTCATTTTTGGGAAATGACTGGTCGGGCCCCCTAAAAGATAATTCATTTCATTTTGAGGTTATGTGCTTTTCAAACTCTTCTCCTCCTATGAGAAAGTTGGCCCTTTTTTCCTATGTTCAATGCAAGACTAGCATCACCCCATCAAAAGTAACAGTAGAGTAGGAATCCATTAGATACCAACTAAGGACTAGATTTATCCCAGTTGTATCCTCTTTGTGTAAGGTTGTAGAGGGACTAGGTTCAAATCCAATGGTTTCTTTAGGGGGGAAAGGTCGGGGAAAAAATATGAATTATCAAAATACCAGGAGAGGGATCATTTGTATATGGAAGAAAGAAAAAAACTCTCTATTGAGGGGGTTCTCATAGCATTGTTATCCCCAAAGGGGGTACCTTTATGAATTTTATCTCCTTCAACTATCGGGGTTTGGCGAGCCCATCCAAAACATTGGCCATAAGGAGGTTGGTTGATTCAAACCAACCTGATATTATCTTTCTCCAGGAAATGTTTTGGAAGGGGTATGTTGTCATAAAACTTTAGGATTCTCTTTTCAAGAATTGGAGTTTTGTGTGTGTTGATGTCAGGGGAAGATTAGGGGGTCTTTCCTTGGGATGGAATACCCTCACTATCAAATTTATAAATTTTTATGGATTTGACTCTGGATTGAGTATGGAGGTTTTTTCAGAGGATCTGGGGATGATGTTTATGGTTCTAAATTTTTTTGTACCTTATTCAAATTAGGTTCCTTTATGGAACTCTTTTCTCAGGAAATCCTTCTTGGATGTGGATGCATTCATTTTGGGTGGAGACCTGAATTTCTCACTAGGTGCTACAGAAGTTTGAGGTCCTCAGGAAATATTAGATCACCTTTCTGAGTATTTCTCTCACAAATTAGGAGAGTGGGGTTTGATAGATGTAGATCTGGTCAAACTAAAACCAAATTGGAGGAAACACTGAGTAGGGGAGCACAAAATAGCTAAAAGAATTGATTTTTTCTTAGTTTCAGACAAGATTATGGAGCACCCCTTACAATTGAGGTAGTGGATTGATAGGGTAGGAGAATAACATTACTTTCCAATTATCCTTGAGATTGTGGGAGGTACAAGAAAACAAACAAAAACCTTAATGTTCAATTCGACTTAGCTCAAAGAGGAAATTTTTCACTCACTGGTAAAATAGCATTAGATCCCTTATGATCCTAGGTTAGGAGAACTGAAAACCTTTCAGTTTGTAGTATATTTACAGAGAATAAAAAAGGAAACATTGGAATGGGATCATAACAAGAGACTAAGGGATGATCAGGAACTCAATGATGTTGAAGCTTCTCTCAAAACAATTTATGACTCAGAAGGAGGAGGTTTTTCCTCCCAAGAATCAAAGGATTCTTTGGTGCTCATGTAAAACAAGTAGAGGCAACTTCTAGATGATAGAGAAGTATCTTGGAGATCAAAAAGTCGCTCTATATTATTGGAATGTGGGAATTAAAACATAAAATTTTTCCAGGCATATGCAAAAGAAAGGAAACTTAGAAAAACTATCTGGATTCTAAATGATCAATCAAGCAAAAAAATTTCGTCATTTGAAGGGTTGGCTCAGGTGGGGAAGAGTTATTTATAGGCTTTGTTCAAGGCCTATGAGCAGATTTCAATCACAAACATTTTCAAAATGGCCCACGAATGCTTCACCTCCCTTGCCTTGGGCTTCAGTAATAGGCCAGATTGGAATTCTTAGAGCTCCGTAGCTAATGTTGAACTCTCTCTAGGAGAAAACCACTTCCCAACAAACTCT
>JZKD02S1674864.1:238389-258101 GCA_000966675.3 Picea glauca
CTTTAACTCTAACATCTCATTGTGCAAGAACCATATAGATTGTGATTGATGAACTAAAAGCTTGAGGAGATCTCTAACTAATATGAATTAAACCAAGATTTGCGAAGGGTTATATTATCCCTTCTGAGCGTTGATTTCAAAATCATGGAATGTAATTCGCACGTCATCGGGTTGGCATGTTCACAAAACATCCAATCTTTAATTGCTCTTCGTCGTACTCGCCACCTTCGCACTTCTAAATATGCAATAAGTAAGATTTATTGCTAACATATCCTCATGCAACACCCATAGAGTTTGTCATTAATGAGCGAAAGGCCCGAGGAGCTTTCCCATTCATAAGCCTTCAAACAACATTAGTGGAGGGTTATTTTATCACCTCTAACTATTCATTTAAACCATCGTCTGGAGAAAACGAACGTTCTCATAAGCCTATGGCATCATCTCGACAACAGTTCTATGGAGATACAATGAACATCTTCGGGTGCGAGGACCATAACTTCCAGTGGTCTAGGGTGTATTCTTATTACTCATCCCCTACCACCTAGAAAAAAATAATTTGGACCTCTGGGATTGCTCGTGCAGGTTGTGTCCCTAAAGTTTTTGACTATAAGGAGTTCGTCTCTTGGTGCACCGATAAATTTATTTCAGGCCAAAGAATTATTCCACTGGAGGACCACTCTTTTGTTTCTTTTTCACCTCAGGTATTCCGGCATATGTTAAGATTGAGGGAGCCAACATTGACGTTCAAAGGAGAATATTCCAAGCAAGTTCCTAAGAAAGTATAATAACGGGTTGGACCTCTTTCTTGAGTTCCTGGAAGACCAGATGGAAGTTCATGAAGATATCACAAGCTTGTAGGTTATTTCATTTAGAAATCCATTAAGGGAAAATGTATGGTTGTTTACAAGAATAACATGACAAGAGTCCACAACAACTATTTCCCGCATGGCTCTTTATATTTTGTATTTCACAGTCAAGAAACAAGACATTTTTTGTTGGGGCAAGTTAATTTCCCAAGAAATTTGTTCCCAATTGTCAAGCTTCAAAAAGGAGAAGAAATTTTATATGTCATCCTACTTGGGTTTTACGATAGCGCATTGCTGTCAGTTTCTAAAACTATCTATGTCCAAGAAGATAAACTAGGAATTCGACACAGTAATGATCTGGTACCAGGCCTTGTGGAAGAACAAGGCCTCCCACTTTTTTTATGAGGTTTATAATGACTTTGTGTCTGTTTTCAAAGTTTTTTTTTTAGGAGAGGATGCTCCCCGCATATTTGACCAGGAAACCAAGTTTTTGGACAGGAAGGGGGCACTTGAACAAATGGATAATTACACTGATATAAGGATTTTTGGCTCCAAGGAAAAACATGCTCTCCTTCCATGTCACATTAGGGACATAATGTTTGTTACAGAAATAACAAGGCAATACAACTACTGGTTGCATCTATTCCAAGAGAAGAGAAAAAAACAGTTCATTCCTCTGCCTTGGAAAGTTGAGGACTTAATGTTGTGGAATGTCAACAAAATTGATGAATTTGCAACGTATTTCAGCAACTTGAACCTAAGATATGTGGAAATCCTAATAGGGATCGACCCAAATAAAAAAATTTAGAACATTTACAAACACTTGCCTTCGACAATTATTTTTTCAAAAAAAACCTAACTGAAAATAGAGACACTGAAGAAAATGCTCATGCTTTTGATGTCGATGACCTATACACATTGCAAACAACCACTGAATTGTACAAGCAATAGGGAAAATTCCCCAGTGAGAAGAGTGTTCAATCGGAGGATATCACTCCCAAAAGTACGACATCCCGGAGGATCGCTCCAATGGCTCATCACAACAACAAAGAAACTTAGAATTATTCAAATAGAGGAGGAGATAACGACCCTCCTCACCCTAAAATTGATATTTCTCACAAGCTTCCCATGGACAAGAAGAGGAAAAAAATTGTGGGACTGGCGGAAGAGCCCGAAATTGAGAGTGACAACATGGGACTTGAGCCTGATTTGGATAGCGTATTCCACAACTTTGATCATCCCGGAGACGCGATCCAGCATAGTCTTCCAATGGAAATAGCTGATACCAAAAAATTTGGTGAAGATGAATCCTTCATGTTCCAGAGAATTGTTTATTATAGCGAGTCTAAAAAATTAATTATTGAAAAAAATATGTAAAAGATAAGAAAGGAAAATCTCGTTCAAAGGTTAACCTTGCAAACATGCATCCGTCCAAAATATTTTGACTTTATATAGCGACCGCAACTTCTTTTGATGATTCGATTGGAGGCATTGAGGCTGAGAATGCTAGAGTGAAGGATCAGGTCAAGGAATTGGAGGAATCTTTGATTCCTGTGCCATTGCTTGCTAGTCCTTTGGAAATAGCCATGCTTGCCACCCCTGCAGCCAAGTTAAAAGGATCCTCCAGCCTCCTCACATCGTGTAGAGGATATGTGGAGTATAATATCAAGAAAATAATGGAATTGATTACTCAGTCATGGGAAACATCACAAACCATGGCTTCCCTTGGAATGAGGGCAGATAATTTGCTCAAAAATTTGTAGGCGGAATTAAGAAATGAACAACTTTTCTATTTAGACATGGTCCTTCCTTTTGGCACCATTGTCAACAACATGATAGAAACGAGAAGAAGACAACAAGATCTCCCATCCAAAGACTGGATCACTCAATTAAATGCATGATGGAAAGAAAAAGTGAAGAACATGTATCTCATTATCTAGTCATGTGAACAAACCATATCAAAGAAAGAAAAATTATTCACAAAGCTAACCAAAATAGACTTAGCTAGAAGGACCAATGACTTCCAAGACCCCAACTTAGTTGTCAACTCCTTGCCCTTAATTGAGAAAGCCTTCGATAAACAGGTTAATATTTTTAAGGCGTTGTCTTTGGAAAAGTTTTACAACATTCTTGAATATGATGAAGATGACATTGTGATGCAAGAGCATCTCTCCATGCAGCCATCCAGCCAGCCAACCACGTCGGCGCGCATGCATTTCAAAAGCTAAAGGGAGGCGCAGCCTCATTTTCAATTTGTAATTTAATGTAATTTAATGTCTTAGGCTGGTGAGCCAGGAGAGCCATGCCTTTGCGCAGGCTATATATAAGATAGGCATTTATTGTAGATCGGCTGAGATCTAGTTCTGGATAGCAGACTAGACAGCCATTGATTGTAAATTAATTAGAGTAGGTAAATCCTGGAGGGAAGCGCTCGATGAGCACCTCAGGTAAAAGAGATCTGAGATCTCATTTTTTAAAAAGAATGGTTGAGTGGAAGAGCCAGGGAGAGCTCAGGAACACCATTGTAAAATATACAGGCATTTGCCATTATTTAATACAAATAGCAGTTTTTCCTGCATATGATCTGTGTTGGATGGATGTCTGTGTGTGTTCCATGTATATGATGTATGTGGGTGTGTTGTTATCATGCCATTGCAGAGAGTGTGTTTGATTTTAGGTTGAGGTTCTTTGAGGCTTCATACTGGGTGGGTGTGACAGAACGCTGAGGTTCTGATAGCCGTGCATAGAGGATGCACTCTTAAACTCATGAGGAGTCAGACAGAGACGTGATGAGGCACAGACTAAATTCAATAAATCAGGAAGAATACCTTTGAGGTTGTTGAACACCTCAAGAGGTAGAATGTGTGAGGGAGGACACAGTTGCAGACAGAAACCTTGTTGTAGGTTCTGTGGATCTCTGCCGAGTGGGAATTGAGCGTGCACACGTGGTGTTGAGAAGGAGAACTCCGCTGTGAGTTATTGAGAAGGACATAATCGTTGAGGATTCTGGAAGACTCTTCCAGGTGGGCATTGAGCGAGTGTGCGCAGACGGCACAAGGAGGAGGGAACCCTTTGAGTTCTGCAATCTGGAGGAGGAGTCCACAGAGGGACCTTTGTTGGGTTACTGAATACCCAGGAAGTCTCAGCGTAGGAGTGTGTGCAACAAGTTCTCATAAGGGACTTGTGAAGCAAGGACAAGCTCAGGAGGGATAGTTCCTTCGTGAGTCTGGGGAGAAGGAACCAGGAAAAGGTTCGAGCCAGAAAAAGCTTTGAAGCGGAAGATTTACTCAGGGAGGATAAATCGACGACCGGTCTTGCAGGGGAGAATCCGTGAAGACCCAATGATCGTCATATCTTGGAGAAGCTACGCGAGGTTTTTTCCTTTGGCGTAGGAAAGAGAACCAAAGGCCATCGAGATTCGGTCTTCGACGTTTTTGGAGGTAAGAGTTTTGCATTTGTTGAAATCGTGATCGGCAATTTCCCGATTTAATCGGAACCATTGATTTGGTGGGACACGCATCGAAGGATCCCTAGGAATCAATGTTCGGGGATTCGACGTTATCGACGTCGAGGAACTCTAGCATCGTGGATTCGCGATCCAAGAAATCCAGAAGTGACGTGGCAGTGTGGTACCACGTGTGTTAGTGGAATACAGGTGGCGTGAGATCCCGAGAGATCGGGATTCGGCATTCGGGACTTTCCATTACAAAGGAATTGTGAACGGAAAAATCGCGATCACGCAATCCCCGATATACGGAGGGAGAGGTGACGTGACAGGAGGATAGCACACGTGCATCAGAGTTCATAGTTCGGGGTTTTGTGGGGTGAGTGAATCGCAACATCAAAGGTGTCGATTTCATGATAGGGAAAACCCCGATATACGAAGGCGTTGACCCTTTGACCATCGGGTTTCGGGGAATTGAAAGACCCGATCCCGTGAGTACTGAACTCGCAATCTTGCGAGTTTCGATTTCCCGACAAGCAAAGGGGGAGGTCGCGAGAGAAGTTACCTGTGGGTATTGAGAACTCCCGAGAGGGGTTGGAAGAGATCTTTGACTCTTCGGGCATGTGTGAAAGAAGGTCCTAGAGGAAGCGGTCGGACCGTGAGGGTCACGTCTTGCATCAGAGTGGTATCAGAGCTATAATTTCATCTGTAGACTATAGGTGAAGAGAGAGGGAAAAAGAGGAAGACAGAGTTGTTGAGGACTATGTAATAACTGTTTGTAGGTAGGCAGCAATCAAGGAGACAGGTAGCAGGACTACAAAGATGAAGCTGGTTGAACTCTTGATGAGGAGTGACAGTAGAAAATTTGCCACGAAGGCAGATAGAGGTAGCAAGATGGCTACTGAAGGCCGCAGGAAGAAAAGCAAGGCAGAAAAGCTTGCAGAGATGGATAGAGAGCTCGCTGACATCAGAGCAGAGATAGAGAGGCTTGAACTGCTGATGTGGCAGGATAAGAGGGTGGTTGAGGTATGTGAACTCGAGACTGGAAAAGGTCTCGATGATGATGATGAAGAGGAGGAATTGGGATCGTCTGATGATCTCAAGCACTGTCGGTTGGGTAGAAAAGAAGAAATTCTGGTTTCCCAACTGGGCAATAGATTGAGATCAGTTGAGGGTCTCAAAGACTGTCGTGAGAACAGTCAGGGAATTTCAAATTTCCAGTTGGGCAAGGAAACATAAATGCGATTGGCTGAAGATCTCATGGATTGTCAGGAGGACAATGAGGAAACTTTGCATTGCCAGCTGGGCAATGAAAGGAGATCAGATGAAGATCTCAAAGACTGCCAGGAGGGCAGTGAAAGCATCAAAGACTGCCAGGAGGGTAGCGGAGGCGTGTTAAACTGCCAGGTGGGCAAAGATGAACAATTGAGACCATCTGAAGGCCTCATGGAGAATTCAATTCAGCAGAGGGTGCTGATGAAGATGGGATCAGTTGATCTCATAATCTGCCAGGAAAGTGGTGGAAGCATCCCATATTTCCAGGTGGGCAGGGATGAACTAGTGAATCAGATTCAGCTAGAGGAACTGACCGAGCAGATGAGCTTGCAAGGGGATCAGCAGGTGCAGCTGACTACAGAATATTTGAGGAGCCGTGTGAAGATTGGAGGAATTTCAATATTCCTATCATTTTCCCGGGAGGGGGCAGAATATTCTGTTGCAGGTGAAGCAACAAGAGAGAAATGGTCGGCTATGACTGTCCAAAGAGGATTGGAGCAGATGTTTGAGACTGCCCAAACAAGAAAAAGAAAAGAAGATGAACATTCGGTGGAATGTCTCACTGACTCCAATCGGTAAGCTGAGAGCTTTGTAGCATTTGAGCTGGCAACAAAAGAAACAGAAGGAGGAAATGAGCATTTCGAGGAATGGCTCGACATATTCAGCATTTCAGCTGAAAAGACTGCAACATGGGAGGTTGCAGAAGCAGAAGAAGAAGACATAGAAAACATATGTTTGGCTGATCCGTGGGATCAAATTGAAGCCCTGGAGGAGAAGGTAAAAGTGCAGGGCATACACATCCAACAGGTAAAGTTGGAAATAGATGAAGGTGTGGGAGATCGTGATGATCTTCCCAATGGCGAAAATTTTTTGCAGCTGAGGAGACTACAACAACAAAACCAGCCACTGGAGCAGCTGGATGAGGTGATCATGGAGATCATAGAGCTGATGTTGAAGTCAGCAGATACTGCCAGCGAGGAGCAGCTGGACAGAAGGAGAGCAGTAGTAGCAGCACAGCGGAAGCAACAGCAGAATGGAGCACATTGAAAGCTCCAAAGACTTGTTTGGTACCCAGGAGGATTCCAACAACTACAGGGGAAGCTCATGAGCAGGAGCTCATGATTTTTGCAGCTTTGGAGTATGATGCAAGAGCATCTCTCCATGCAGCCAACCAGCCAGCCAGCCACGTTGGCGCGCATGCATTTCAAAAGCTGAAGGGAGGCGCAGCCTCATTTTGAATTTGAAATTTGATGTAATTTAATGTCTTAGGCTGGTGAGCCAGGAGAGCCATGCCTTTGTGCAGGCTGTAGATAAGATAGGCATTTATTGTAGATTGGCTGAGATCTAGTTCTGGATAGCAGACTAGATAGCCATTGATTGTAAATTAATTAGAGTAGGTAAATCCTGGAGGGAAGTGCTCGATGAGAACCTCAGGTAAAAGAGATCTGAGATCTCATTTTTTAAAAAGAATGGTTGAGTGGAAGAGCCAGGGAGAGCTCAGGAACACCATTGTAAAATATACAGGCATTTGCCATTATTTAATACAAATAGCAGTTTTTCCTGCATATGATTTGTGTTGGATGGATGTCTATGTGTGTTCCATGTATATGTTGTATGTGGGTGTGTCGTTATCATGCCATTACAGGGAGTGTGTTTGATTTCAAGTTGAGGGTCTTTGAGGCTTCATACCGGGAGGGTGTGACAGAACGTTGAGGTTTTGATAGCCGTGCATGGAGGATGCACTTCTAAACTCATGAGGAGTCAGACAGAGACGTGTTGAGGCACAGACTGAAGTCAATAACTCAGGAAGAAGACCTTTGAGGTTGCTGAACACCTCAAGAGGTAGACTGTGTGAGGGAGGACATAGTTGTAGACAGAAACCTTGTTGTAGGTTCTGTGGAGCTCTGCCGAGTGGACATTGAGCATGCACATGAGGTGCTGAGAAGGAGAAATCCGTTGTGAGTTCTTGAGAAGGACATAATCGCTGAGGATTCTGGAAGACTCTGCCAGGTGGGCGTTGAGTGACTGTGCGCAGACGGCACAAGGAGGAGGAAACCCTTTGAGTTCTGCAATCTGGAGGAGGAGTCCACAGAGGGACCTCTGCTGGGTTACTGAATACCCAGGAAGTCTCAGCGTAGGAGTGTGTGCAACAAGTTCTCATAAGGGACTTTTGAAGCAAGGAAAAGCTCAGGAGGGATAGTTCCTTCGTGAGTCCGGGGAGAAGGACCCAAGAAAAGGTTCGAGCCAGAAAAAGCTTTGAAGCGGAAGATTTACCCAGGGAGGAGAAATCGATGATCGGTCTTGCAGGGGAGAATCTGCGAAGACCCAACGATCGTTAGATCTTGGAGAAGTTGCACGAGGTTTAGTTCTTTGGCGCAGGAAAGAGAACCAAAGGCCATTGGGATTCGGTCTTCGGCGTTTGTGGAGGTAAGAGTTTTGCATTCATTGAAATCACGATCAGCGATTTCCTGATTTAATCGGAACCGTTGATTTGGTGGGACACGCGTCGAAGGATCCCTAGGAATCGGGGTTCGGGGATTTGGGGTTCTCGACGTCGAGGAACTCTGGCATTGTGGATTCGCGATCCACGAAATCCTGAAGTGACGTGGCAGTGTGGGACCACGTGTGTTAATGGAATACAGGTGGCGTGAGATCCCGAGAGATCGAGATTCGACATTCGAGACTTTCCATTGCAAAGGAATTGTGAACGACAAAATCGCGATCATGCGATCCCTGATATACGGAGGGAGAGGTGACGTGACAGGAGGATAGCACATGTGCATCGGAGTTCGGAGTTCGGGGTTTTGTGGGGCGAGTGAATCGCAACATCAAAGGTGCCAATTTCCCAATAGGGAAAATCCCAATATACGAAGGCGTTGACCCTTTGACCATCGGGTTTCGGGGAATTGAAAGACTCGATCCCATGAGTACTAAACTCGCGATCTTGTGAGTTCCAATTTCCCGACAAGCAAAGGGGGAGGTCGAGAGAGAAGATACCTGTGGGTATTGAGAACTCCCGAGAGGGGTTGGAAGAGATCTTTGACTCTTCAGGCCTGTGTGAAAGAAGGTCCTGGTGGAAGCGGTCGGACCGTGAGGGTCACGGCTTGCGTCACATTGACAACTGGCTAGTCAACTATTTGGTACAGAATGAACAAATTGATCAGGCTCTGCATAATCTTTCTATCGATCTAAGGGAATTAGAAAATGAACTTTTCAACATAAAAATCCGGAATGAGATCAACGTCGCCCTCTTGAGAAGCTACATTGAAGAATGGCTCGAGAGGGTTGAAGCAGGTCATCAATGAAAGGCAATAGGTAGTTTCCACGATTCCAATAGTCGTCGACGATAGCAATAAAAAGGCATCAACAAGAAAATAGAAAAAGGGATGATATGTACCATCACTGTAAGTCTATACTGATCACGTCCTTCTTTGTTTATCAATCTAGTTATTCCACTTTTTTAAATAGAAATGTCTAGCCAAAGATTGATACCTTTCAATTTATTCTTTTCAGGTATTACACTCTATCATCGCCCACTTCTTCTTTCCACAGTTCTATTGCTTGCACATATTTCTCTTATGGTCCACGGAAGCCCCAATCCCAGTCTATATGACAAACGCAATTAAATTTCCAGGAATATGTAAGAGACGATATTATTTTTTGATATATTTTAAATAAAATTGTTTTTGATCTCCTTATATATATATATATGTCCTCATAAATTTTTATCTTCCACTATGTTGAATGTCAAAAAATTGTGTTTATTTAATTTGAATATAATTTTTTTTGTGGTGGCACATATAGAGACAAAATAAATAGAAATTTTGAACATAGTAAAATAGATTATATAGTTTCAAAAAATAAATGGGACTCTAGTTGCCACGTGTCATTTACTGCATGGGTACCACCTATGCTTCATGCTGCTTGCCACATCTCTGCTGCAGTTTCCATCTGCCTCCGCTATTTTTTCCCCATCCCTATACATTTATTCTCAATTCAACTCGATAGGGACTACGCTGCCATACGACACTTGTTTTGGATAAGACCCCAAAATCTCAATAAAACATTTCCCTCATATATAATTCTACTACTCAATTTCCAATTCAATTTAAAAATGAGTACATTTTTTAGATCAATCAAAACAAAAACAATATTATACAAATTTCAAGCTCTCATGTGTAATTAATGAATCAAATATTGAAAACAAAGAAATACAACTTTATGCTATAAAATAATTTTATTGATGAAACTTTAGTAAACAATTATCTATAAAATAAACATTAATAAACTTAGCTTTTAATATGAAAATACAAATAATAATATTAATATATATAAAAAGAATTTTTGCAAACAATTATCTATAAAATAAACATTAATAAACTTAGCTTTTAATATGGAAATACAAATAATAATACTAAAATATATATAAAAAGATGATGCTGTAATGGAATATTTATTTTAACATTATATATTTATTTGATTTTATATAATTAATAATAATAATAATATAACAAAACTAGATTATATATAAATTTAAAATATTAAATTTAATTATTTTCATTATAAATAAATGGGATTCTAGGCACCACATGTCATTTACTACATAGATACCATATGTGCTTCATACGTTTGCCACATCTTCACCGCAGTTTTAATAAAAAAATTCTCTCATAAAGAATTCTACTATTCAATCTCCAATTCAATTTAAAAATAAATACTTTTTTAAATCAATCAAAACAAAAACAATATTATACAAATTTCAAGCTTAATATCTAATTAATGAATCAAATATTAAAAACAAAGAAATACAACTTTATGCTATAAAATAATTTTATCAAAGAAATACAACTTTATGCTATAAAATAATTTTATCAAAGAAACTTTAGCAAACAATTATCTATAAAATAAACATTGATAAGCTTAGTTTCTAATATGAAAATACAAATAATAATATTAAAATATATATAAAACAACTTTATCAAACAATTATTTATAAAATAAACATAAATAAATTTAGCTTTTTAATATGGAAATACAAATAATAATATTAATATATATAAAAAGATCATGCTGTAATGGAATATTTATTTTAACATTATATATATATTTATTTGATTTTATATAATTTATAATAATATTATTATAACAAAATTAGATTATATGTAAATTTAAAATATTAAATTTAATTATTTTTATTATAAATAAATAGGACTTTAGGTGCCACATGTCATTTACTACATGGATATTATTTGTGCTTCATGCTTCTTGTCACATTTTTATTGCAGTTTTTATCTACCTCCGCTACTTTTTTCCCATCCTTATACATTTATTCCGAATTTAACTCAGGACTACACTGCCATGCAACACTTGTTTTGGTTAAGACTCCAAGATCCTAATAAAACATATAAAACATTTCTAATAAACCAATTAAGTCTTAATGAACGTTAATCATCATCATCATCAATTATAAAAAAAAAAACTAATTTAACTAAAAATTTAAATTCCAAATCCAATATTTAATTCCAAATTTAATAAAATATAAATTATATATTTATACAAAATGTAAAAATTGAGCACAAAGATATGTTAAGCACATAAACTACTAATACTAAGCACATAAACTACTAGTGATTGCTCCTAAAATTGTTAGCATTGAATGCAAGACAACTTGACTTCTGGAACTTTGTATAAGTTTCAACCATTGCCTTTATATTTCTATTTCTACATACTCCTAGGTTAGTCGTTTAAAAGGCTTTTGTCATTGTGTCTTATGATTAATGTCGATGTTATCGTGAGAGTCCTTTTGTACATTTCTAGTACTATTTTGGAGTAATAATGTATTATTCTACGTTATTGAATGAATATGATTATTTCTACACCTATGTGTATTCAAAGTTTGCATATGCTTGTCCTTTTGTACATTTCTAGTACTCTTTTGGAATAATAATGTATTATTCTATTTTATTGAATGAACATGAGTATTTATACACCTATGTGTATTCAAAGTTTGCATATGCTTAGTGTTTCTCATAGCACCATGTTTTTTTATTAGTCTCTTCCTTTTGGTAAGAAGGACTAATAGTAATTGATTTTTCTTACATTTATTAATATTTGTATGGAAATAGAGTATTTAAATTAAAATTTTAAAATTTTTATAGAATTTGTAATTTGTATTTATGTTTTTTTTCTAAGTTTTATGTTTGAGGATTTATTTGATTGTATTTATGTTTTTTTTCTAAGTTTTATGTTTGATGATTTATTTGATTTCATATCGAGGTAAGTTGTTTTAAATTTTGAAAATGAGACACTGAAAACTAAGTAGAGTAGATATTCAAGAAGCAAGGTGTATTAATGCTAACTTTCAAGTTAGCATTAATTCACAACATTAAATGTTTAATGTTTTTTACATGCATAATTTAACCCATTTTGGTGTCTCTTGTGACTTTACCAAGTGCACTTTGCCCTCCACTTTCACGTAGTCACTTGCATTCTTTACACTTGAATAGATTATATCCACCTGAGGATTTTCCCTTCAACTATTAAATAAATCCACTATCATGGAGACATTCATAATTCCCTCTCTCCACCAGATCAATTCTCGCCCCTGCTCTGTGTAAAAGAGAAGAACAATTCACACATAGAGTGGCATGAACCTTCTGTGAACCTTTTGAACCAAAGTTTCTTGGATTGTGTTGTGCTCCAACTGAGCCTTTTGAACCAAAGTTTCTTGGATTGTGTTGTGCTCCAACTGAGGTTACTTCACTAAGATTTTGATCAATTCCCTCTCAGTCGCGTTTCGATAAGGTTACTTCACTAAGATTTTGATCAATTCCCTCTCAGTCGCGTTTCGATACATAAGCTTATTCATTGGCAACAAGACCCCATTGCCCCCAACAATCCAATCTTCCACTTGCTGCCAGTGAACATGGGAAGTAAAAGCACAATCTCACTTGCTACCAGTGAACATGGGAAGTAAAAGCACAATCTATAAGTTAAAATCACAATGGAAATTTTGTGTGAGGAACATAATGAAAATTTTCAAAAAATGGCTCGACATGTTTTTAATGTCAAATTGTTTGCATCTTTCATTTTCTTTCTTACTGTTGGAGCTTTATTTCTAGTGATGGTAGCTCCACTTCTAACAGATAGACCAATGACTCTAGTCTTCGGCACTTGAACGTGGAGGAGGAGAAACAACATCATTAACATTCCCCCCTTACTTTGAGCGACGACTAGCCTATGATTGGGAAGTAAAAGAAAAATCTGCAAGTTAAAAGCACAATGGAAATTTTGTGTTAGGAACATAATGAAAATTTTCAAAAAATGGCTTGATGTGATTTTAATGTCAAGTTGTGTGCATCTTGCATTTTTTTTCTTACTGTTGGAGATTTATTTCTGGTGATGGCAGCTCCACTTATAATAGATAGACCAGTGACCTTGGTCTTTGACACTTGAACGTGGCGGAGGAGAAACTACATCATTAACATTTCCCCCCCTTACTTTGAGCGATGGTTGGCCTATGATGATTGAGACACAATTTCCATCTAAGCACGTTGTTGTGTAAGAAATGACAAACACAAAAAATTGATGGAAAAATTTAGAGTGCTAAGTCACATTAAATTATGGCATGAATTCCTACCATTAAAATTGAACAGAGCCCATATACAGGCTTACCATATTTGGGTGACGACTTCCACAATATACAGTCCTTGAGATTCTTGATGACCGAAACAGACTCAGCGGGTTCTTGATAAGTCCTCCCATTTTGACCATTATTTTTAAACTCGGCTGCTTCAGTTCTAAATTTGGTCATGGGAGCTCAGTAATTAGTGTCAGCAGGAATATGGTATACCTTTTGTTTCTTTTTCTCTGTGTTTTCATCACTTTCGGAGACCCCCTGAACTCTTCCAAGATCCTACAAAATCCAAACAAGAAAGCCAAACTATGAAGTCACGCAGCAAATTAAAAAATGAATGTCTGTGGGATTGAAATAAAAATAGATTTAAGAACATAATTGCTACAAATTATTCCTGTTATCAATGACTTAATTATTGTTCAATAGCCAGGTGGTCATCGAGATCAATTGCATTCATGGCATCTTCAAATTCAGGAACTTCATCCATGACAATGTTGTCGCTGACATCATCGTCTTCTTCATCTTGCAAATATTCCAAGGGTTAATCTTCACGCTTGTTGTCATGGAGCTATGGTGGAGGGAATATATTTACTATAGACATATGCTTATCCTTCTCATCCCATCTGCAATCCTCCTCCTCAATGGATTCTGCAGCCACTAGTAAGAAATGAATGCCTCCTCAGGATTTACTACAAATTCATTCTTACACCTACTTACTTGCATTGTGAATACATAAAAAAAAAGTGTGGGGAGGGTGAGAAACATTGTATGCAACGGTAATACCAAGTGACATGCATCCCTATCCAGGCTTAAGTAATAACTAGGATACCCTGTCCAAGTTTACATGCATCACATCTGGGTGAATGTAGATAGACAGACTGTTAGCTAGACATACATCCTTCCATTGTCCATCCATTATCCCTTGCCTTTACTTTGGTAATACCAGGCGACATGCATCCCTATCCAAGATTAATAAATACTAGGAGGCCTTGTCCAAGCTCACATGCATCACAGCTGGGTGAATGCAATGGAGTTTGGTTTATCACAGGTGGGCATCAAACTTAGGTGACTTTCCAAGTGGAGCAGATGCACAAGCAACATGCACACAAACCAGGTGGAAGCTCATGTTGCTCGCAAACCAAGTGGAAGCTCATGCACTGGTTAAAATTCCATACATGTTAGGTTTAGGTCACCACATTGAAGTTTGAACTTGGCTATACTACAATAGATATATCATATAACTTTTTAAAATACCATAAATATAGTAATCGTGGAATAGCCGACAAAATTAAAATGTCATCGACAACATGATCATTATCTGGCTAGAAATATATCTTTCATCTGCATTAGATAAAATCTTGAATTATTTTCCAACATTTTGGAGCGTTTGCATTGCAGGCTAATAAAGATTTCAGAGACAAAACGATGTACCTGTTACCCAAAGAAAATAAGGTTAAAACATATTAGAGGGGGCGATGAAATTTAAACGATGGTTTTCCATATTTGGGTATGTAAGTTGGGCCACCCATGTCTTTTTTGCTATGCAACCTCAATTCCAAATGACAAATTCATATTCATAACTATATTTTATCATTAATTCTGCATCACTACGCATCTAATGAATAGATTTTCCCCTCTTTCCAAAAACGAAAAAAAAAACCCAATTTCCTAAGATTTTTCAAATACCCTTTGCACCTTCTAGGCATTAATCATTCTCTTAAATTACAGTTTGTGTGCCGAGCATTCTCTTGGTTTGTAGCATGGATAACAACCTAAAAAAATCAATGGCCCAATTGAGTGATATCATTGCACTCTAAAAAGGAAAATAGATGAATAGAAGTGCACTAGTGCTTCTATTATCTGGAGTTTAAGAACTGTGTGAACCCATTTGGTTACATTTATGTAATACTTTTATTTGTTACATGTGGACAATGTTCAATAATTTTTAAATGCATGAAAGTTGAAATTCAATCAGTTTTGTCCTCTCATGAATGTGCCAAATTGTGGCTTTATATGGTCAAAATCTCTTTTAATTTATAGTCCTTGTTCTAATTCTTAAGTGGTTGATATGTGAATTCTATATGCTGATGTTACATATTTGAAAGGAGACTCCATTGTATTCTTGAAAGTCTTGGTGCTTTCATGGAAATACCCGACTTGTACTGGAACGTCTCTTCAACAGAAGAATCTAATAGACTTCCTCTACCGGTAGAGACTTGTTGCTATGCAACTCCGCTTGTTATTATTTATGGATGGATGTATTGATTGGACTATACAATGTATTTTTTATTTTTTATTATACATTTTTTTTAGGCAATTAATATAAGACTTTAGGTGAAACCTCTTTCCTTTTAGAAGGTTGAGATCTCAATGTCTTAAATTCCATTGAACCTTTATTGAACTAAAGCATGGACCTTAACCTTATTTTATGTCAACATGGTATTTCCATCTCATTATGTGATGAGAATCATGGGGTCTAACTAATGATATAGAAACAAAAAGGTCTAATGTAATAATGGGTTTCTATGTCAATTTTAATTATTTTTTTGAAAAAGATTTATGTAAATGATTATGTCTTGATTGAGACAAGGGAATTAGACTTTGGAAGTTATAGGTTTGAATTGAGAGAAGAGTATTGCATGTATACCTTTATAAATAGTGGAATTATTATGTGGAGGAAGTTCCTTGTCCCACAAACAATAACATCTTACACATCAATTTGACAAAGACTAGTTTTTGAGTTTAAATTAAATTATTATTATTGTTATTTTAGATAAGCAAACTAAAAAAAATTGAAATGTGTGAGTGTAAATCCATCATCCATGTTACAAGTACATGCACTAACAAATTAAATAAAAGACAATATATGAGAAAAACATTTACTTATATCATAGATACACTATTTATTATAATAAAATTTTATTAATCAATAAATTTTTATTATAACTAATAAAAACTATAAAAAATAAAAAATAACACTTTACAAGGTAATGACACTAAATTTAATCAACTTACCATAATACTTGATTCTCTGATACTTACAAAGTTTATAGGTACAATGACAATAAAAGTAAGTAACAAATGATACATATAGTTAGTTAAGTTTGCACATAAAAGTTTATAAGTAGTTGCAAACACTTCTTTTCAAAGTCTCTTGTTGCAAACACTTTATATATATATATATATATATATATATATATATATAAACAACTAAATAAGTATTGTATCAACTACCCACAACACTTATGTGAGAGGTGTGCCGATATAATAATTTGCAATGATCGCATTAATCAAGGGAAAGAATGGCGTGTTTTTTAATTACAATGGAGAATGGGTAGCATTAGATTTTAGAAAATATATTAATTAAAAAAAAATTAATATTTGAATTTATAGAAAAATATGTATATTTAATTTATATATAATAAATTAATATAAAAATTAAATCTGTAAATATTTTATTAAATAATTTCAATTTTTCATAAGTTTTTTATAATTATAATTGAGTATGTTTTTATGTAATGATAGATTAAAAGTTTATATTAATTAAAAATATATAAATTCAAATTATATATAAAAATATAAAATATAAAATAAAATTTTAAATATTTTATTAAGTAATTTTTAGTGGTTAATTATTTTTACATTCATATAACACATTTTTTTCTAAATCTATATAGATTCATTTTAATTACGAATCAAATACTATTTTAAGTGTATATTTTTTTTTAACCCAAAATTTATGGAAAAGTTAAATATATGTAATAGTTGTTTTTATTTATTAAACAAAATTTGTTTTGATAAATATTATTATTATTATGATTATTGATTGACCATATATTATTATTATAATTATAATTATAGCATAACTCAACACTTTAAGTCTCAACATCTTTTTATCATATTGAATAGAACTTAATGACCCCATCATATTGAATAAAACTTAATGAAGAGGCTTACCTATCCATCACCTCTCCACCCTAAAGTTGTAGATGTGAAAATATCCCAACGATGAGATAACAAGAAAAATGAAAAATGTAGTAGAATCCACTGAACTCTTACCTACCCATCACCTCTCCACCCTAAAGTTGCAGATGTGAAAATATCCCAACTATGAGATGACAAGAAAAATGAAAAATGTAGTAGAATCCACTGAACTCTTATCTACCCATCACCTCTCCACCCTAAAGTTGCAGATGTGAAAATATCCAAACTATGAGATGACAAGAAAAATGAAAAATGTAGTAGAATCCATTGAACTCTGTGTCAAAGTAGAAAGAGCAGTCTCCACTGAAAATACTTGATATGCTGTATAATAATAAAGCTTATCTACTTGATATGCTTTGTGATGGTGAAACTTATTTACTTTTTATAAAATAATTATAAATATTTTAATTTAATATTTTTGACAAGATGTAGAAGTCTAATTTCTTCATTGTAAAAAGAGCATCATACAAAACAGAGWGGAAGGATATTCATARAAAGCGTTAAGCAATCATACGAAATTTAATATTTGACGAATGAAAAACTTACATAATTCACCAGAACTCTTAATATTTATAAGAAAAAAAGTATTGTCAAACCTAAAAAATGCCATGGTCCATAAGACTGAAAAGGAAAAAATCAAAATATATCCCATCAAAATGGTTATGATATTATTGTTCATCTCATACTTCCGATTTCCAGACTATTACGTTAGCATTTAATGTCAAATCGTACCAACCATGAAATTTATGTTACGAAAAAGATGATATTTTAATCAGTCTGATCTGAGATGTTGTCAAAGGAATCCGGGCTCATGAGTTGAAATGTGTGGCTTTCGCTCTCGATTTGTGTTGACAAGAGACGTGTACACAAATTTCAATAATGAAAAAAATCAATAATTTCTCTGCGTTACCTGGAYATTAAGAAATGTCAAAGTCATTCAAAGTAAAATCCATACGACTTTCTTATCTCTCAAGGATAAGCACTTCAACAACAACATCCCATTTCCAATAAATTTTTAAGCCACTTTGCATTATTTGACTGAGGCAATTTCCATCCCAACCTAATATGTAATATGTTGTGGTATAAGGGAACATTCTTCATTGTTTTCAATATTTTTTTAGACTTTATCAGTTAAATGGTTGAGCGAAGAAGTTTTCATACACTACCAGTCAAATTATTAAGTGGAAATATTCTCATACATCAATTTGGTGTTTAGCTTGACCTTGACCAGTACAATATCACATAAAAAGAAATGTGGCAACCAAAAAATATAGAATTTGCAATCCCAAATGAAAAATAATGACATCGTTAGAACTAAAGTTGTATAAAATTTGCAATCCCAAACGAAAAATAATGACATCGTTGGACCTAGAGTTGTAGCTACGTCCATCACTCAACAAAAGAAGAAAGAGATCCGAGTTAAATATTACTGTAAAGAAATGATGATAATTATCGTGCGTAAAAAAATGATGATGATTATGATTTGGAGAAGGCGAGCTCCTTTCTCTGCTTATTACTGTAAAGATGGGAACAAATCCAAAAGTTATTATTTCCACAGTTAGCCACTCCAGTGTTTCTTGAAACCAGTGACTTTGATTACAATGTTTGCAAACATATAATTTCCTACTGATTACACAACCTCATGGAAGTAGAAGGTAATGAGCGTTGCACTTACCATGTTAAGACACTTGTTCAAGGTATTGGGTTCGAAAGTCAACCAAAAAAAATCAAAACGTGTAGACCATAACAATGCCACTCCTTATCAACAATGTTATGAATATATCAATGGAGTATATCAAGCCATTAAATAGGATTCATGAATTACAACCCTAATTCATTTACTAGAATTGGGTTACAATGCAAAGACATGCATGACCTAGAGATAGCCATGCAAAGACATGCATGGAGTGGAGCTAGTCATATGAAGATATGCATGGCCTCAAGATAGCCATGCAAAGACATGCATGGAGTGGGGATAGCCATGCGAAGACATGCATGGACATGCATAGCCATGTAAAAAGATGCATGGTGTAGAAAGACTCACATCAAATACTATGAGAAAATATCATTGGTTACCCAATACCATGGGCCCCTAAACCACTAACAATAAACCCACCAATCACCAAATCAACAACTCTATGACCTAGTCAAGATTAACCCAACATTCCCCCTTTAAACTTGACTTGGGATAAACATTTCCCCCTCAAAGTTTATAAAGTGGGTATGGGAATACAACATGTCCCCCTATCACCTAGGTTCATATGCTCCATGTTGATCCATTGTATGCATTAGAAAGTGATGCAAGAAGCATCCACCAGCTCTAAATAGAGTGTGCCAAAGCACTCATTCACCAAGTACTTCACCCTCAATGAGCTTATCGCTATGCTCCATTTCCATTTTCATTCACCATGGGTCATAAACCTCATGAACCATCACTTCAATTTGTGTGCATATCTCTCTTACACATGTCACTCACTTTACCACCGATTTCGTAAGTATGGATCTCAACATCGAGTGACTCTAATTGGAGAGTCCAAGTCTATCAATCTATGATACCATGTTAAAA
>JZKD02S1674864.1:269326-279359 GCA_000966675.3 Picea glauca
ACCAACCCTTAACATGGTTGGATTTTTTGTCCCCGCAGGTTTCGAACCGGTGACTTTAACATCACGGAGTGGCTTAACAACACACTCCGTCACCCACTGTCCTACACCTCGGGGATGTTATTTAAAGTTATCTTATAATGTTGCAACAATTCTTTTTCTTCTAGTTGATGAATAGAAATTGATTGTGTTAACCTGTGATTGATAATAGAGCATTGAAAATTACTTTTCTTGCGCTAACTTCTTGTCATGTATATGTTTTTTCTTTTTGTAATTGTTATATCAGACAATGTTGAATATATACTAATCAAAATGGTAATAATGCTAATTTGAAGTAGTTTAGATCTTCTTTTTTTGCATGCTAAGGTATAAAGGTTATCCTACAACCC
The DNA here is from genome assembly GCA_000966675.3 of Picea glauca. Taxonomy (NCBI): domain Eukaryota; kingdom Viridiplantae; phylum Streptophyta; class Pinopsida; order Pinales; family Pinaceae; genus Picea; species Picea glauca. The sequence continues at coordinate 269,713 of JZKD02S1674864.1, forward strand.
ATCTGTCCCCGAACACATAGTTAGCTACCCTTTGTCATCCATTTTACATATTTATCTTTCTTTTTGTTATAAACGTTAGAAAAGAACCAAAAAGAGAACCACATATCCTGAGGAAAGGTTGAACATAAAATACATATCTTTCAATCATGATTAAAGTCCATCGATGATCCCATCTAGGTCGCAAATCTAGAGAACTTTACCACTCTGTAAATGCTTGTGAGTCTAATTGGGTCTCTCAAGCGGGTTTGGTTCCTACTGTTGAGTTAAAAGGATCTTGGACCCCTCAACAGAATTGGTGCTAGAAGGAGGGACGAACGAATGAATGGATAATAATATTTCTGATTATATATTCCACATAGCCTTTAGATTCAAAAAATCCCACATGCATGGCTAGTCACTCTCAAGACAGACCACTTACAAAGAGTACTCTCGGTGTGACTAACTCACCTCAACACGAAGAGGAAGAACACCTATACCCTGAAATACCTTACGCTCTTCCCCACGAAGAGTTGAATAAGTTCAGAAGAATCACTAGAGCTTATGCCCGACATATCGAAGCATTACTTTTATCTCCTTTAATTCCTCGAAGAAAACAAATAATCAGACCAGTTGTTGACACCCTTGACTAGGTATTCGTTCACATGGTAGAAGATTTGATATATTTTTCTCTCATGGATATCGAACAAATCCTTAATCTAATACCCGAAACACCAGTTGGTAATTACACTGAACTTGACGATTTTGAATCTGAAGAGGAAGGGTCTAACCTGGATCACTCAGGTTTTGAATTAGAAGACACGTAAGATAATAACGATAAAAATGGAGAAACGGGGAATCAACCTCAATGCAATCAACCATGGTTTGTAAGAGATGCTCTAGAAATTCCAGGATGGATGCATAACCTACTTAGACATCCAAAAAAATTACTTCCTAAATTTGACCATGAAACATACAGATTGCCTGAGGACCATATTAAGAAGTTCATATTATCCATAAGGTTGATGAATGTGCAACACAAATATGTACTGTGTATACTTTTTCCTTACACCTTTGAAAATTCAGCCTTGACTTGGTATTTTAACCTTCTAGCTGGTTCTATAACTAACTATACAAAGTTTCAAAAGCATTTCTTGGACAAATTTGCTGAAGAAACCACCACAGGAGCTTTAATGGCTGAAATCTTCACCGCCACTATGAGTCCAAAAGAAAAGGTTAAATATTTCAACCAAAGGTTTACCACCATTTTGAACAAATTCCAACCCGAGGCTTAACCTACTCAGGAGTTGCAGATTGAAGTATATGTTAATGCTCTCCTAGCTTCTATTTCCATGTTCGTAAAAAGGGCTGCCAAATGTATCCTAGCCAAAAAATTTGAAGAAGCTAAAACAATTGATTTCCAAATGAAAGGATGCAAACAAGGTCATATCTCACTAATTAAAAATGAATCCCATCCTATACTTAAGAGAGGAATTTGGTTAACAAGACCCCCGGGAAAACAAACAGAACAAGGCCCTCAAAAGGAGGGAGGGGACTTGGAAAATCTGCAGCGGATGATAAAAAAACTCTCCAATGAGATCATAGACATGAAAGGAGTGATGGGGAAGGAAACCAAAATCAAAGACCGTATAAACCCTTTTTTAAATAAATCCACCCTTCAAAGCTGTAGAACCTCCCCTAGCTAACCTAAACATCAACTTAGGGAACTTAACATCTGACTCTTTCTGCACATATCACTAAGAGAACCATTTAGAAAGGGATTTCCCTCAATGGTTGCATGCTATGCATCTAATGAAAAATTGATTCCTAGATGAATTCTCTCTAACCAAACATTCTATTAGCTCGAAAATAAATGCCATCGATCAAGAAATTCGAGAGCCACCAGAAGAGACATCCATGATGTTATGGGATTCCAACCACCTGATGCCTTTCAATGACATCGTTGAAGTGCAGAGACCTCCCGCTGAATTTCTACCTGTACAGACGTGAGGTAGAAATAAACTTGTCCAAAGTAATCCCACCACTATTCAGTTATGCATAGGGAAACCAACGACTGATCACCCCAAGGCACTATTTTCTTCCCAAAGAAACCCCACAAACACACACACACGGGAAGCTCCTAAAATAGACTACAATGTGGTAGAAGACTTAAAAAAGATGAAGGCTAATGTGTCTGTCATGGACATGTGTAGGATACCTGGAAGAAAAAGATTTTTTTTTACAGGCCTTAAAATCAATAGATACCCCTATGAAAAGCACTGATCAAAGCAAATTCCCATATCCCACATATTTAAAAAATAAGACAACTGTGAATGCTTTCTCTTTTGAAAAAAAGGGAAGGCCTTTTGTTCCTCCTTTCCTTTTGACATTTGAAGTTTTCAATAGAAATATTCATAATTGCCTAGTTGATTCAGGGGCATCTTCAAATGTCATGCCATTGTCAATTTGCAAGAATTTGAACACAAACCCACTCAAAAGTGATAAAGACATTATAAAACTAGATAGGAATCAGGTAAAGGTCATTGGGGAACTAAAATATGTCATGATCAGAATTTCTACGCACCCAAAATTTGTCCAATTAATTGAAATAATTGTGGTAGACATCCCAGAGGCTTATGGAATGCTACTTAGCTAAGACTGGTTTGAGAAATTAAATGGATACTATAGTACTGACTGGGCTCACCTCTGGTTTCCATTAAAAGGACATCCAAGGACATCCAAACATGATTAGGATTGATATAAAAAGATACCTCAAACATACCATCACTGATTTAGAGACCCCAAATGAACCCTCGTCAATAGAGTTCATTGTGTTATGAAACTACTTATGTGATTCTAATTTTGGTAATTCCCCCCCAACATATATGACATACCTTATGCACAAAAATCATAAATGATTTTTCAAATAGACTTACTAGTGGCTTCAGAAGAGAGTATCCTCTGTTAAGATTCCCCAACAGAAGTAGCAGATAAGGAGGTTGCAATTGAAAAAATAGTTAGACATAAAGAGGTCAGAAATTCCCCTCCACAAATTTGGACATTGTACTTTGATGGTTCTAAATCACAAGAGGGTTAGGGAGTAGGATGTATCCTCATTGACCCAAAGGAGAAACAAAACTTCTTATCGTGTAGATTAGAATTTGAATGCACTAATAAAACTGTTGAATATGAAGCTCTAGTCCAGGAACTAAAGAAATTCATCGACTTAAACATCAACGAGTTGAAAGTTTTTGGAGACTCTGAAATTATCATCAGGCAAGTGAAGAATACTATCCATTGAAATTTACCTTACTTAATAAATTACCAACAAGAAGTTCAAAGCATAATAGACAATTTTGAGGCCTTCAACATTACCATTGTTCCCAAGATGCAAAATACCTTTGTTGATGCTCTGGCCACTGTGGCCTCAATATTATATCCTTTATGAGACTATGAAGCCTCAAGGTTTGCAGTAGAACTTCTCTACAAACCATTGGTACCAAACAATATTTATAACTTGAAAGTATTTGAAGGGGATGAACAAATTGTATATTTCCTGACTAATTAGGAGAATTTTAAGGATTTGGCCATTAATGATGAAATATTCCAAGAACTACTCACATAATCAAATCTCCACAAACATAAGAAGGGAACATACCATTTTGATGACAAACCCAAGTTTCACATGATACCTAAAGGAGTGGCCAATCTGGAGAACCTTTTTGACCTAAGGGAAAGATTTAGAGGGCCAAGGAATGAAAAAATAGGGATCTCATGCCCTATATACGAAACTATAAACCTAGGCACCCCTAATAATCCTAAGAATGTTAACTTAGGCAAGACAATGTCCAAAGAAGACAATAAATCTTATCTTAAACTATTTAAAGAATATCAAGATTTCTTTGCGTGGTCATACTGAGAATTGAAAACATATGATACCTATATTATCCAACAAATAATCCCATTGAAATCTAGAATAAAACCCTTCCAACAGAAGCTTGGGAAGTACCACCCATCTCTGGAACCTCTAATGTATCAAGAGCTGAAGAAATTATTAGATGCCAAGATTATCTTTCAAGTAAGACACTCTACATGGGTGGCCAATTTNAAGTTTTCAACAGAAATATTCATAATTGCCTAGTTGATTCAGGGGCATCTTCAAATGTCATGCCATTGTCAATTTGCAAGAAATTGAACACAAACCCACTCAAAAGTGATAAACACGTTATAAAAATGGATAGGAATCAGGTAAAGGTCATTGGGGAACTGAAATATGTCATGATCAGAATTGCTACGCACCCAAAATTTGTCCAATTAATTGAAATAATTGTGGTAGACATCCCATAGGCTTATGGAATGCTACTTAGCTGAGACTGGTCTGAGAAATTAAATGGATACTTTAGTACTGACTGGGCTCACCTCTGGTTTCCATTAAAAGGACATCCAAGGACATCCAAACATGATCAGGATCGATATAAAAAGATACCTCAAACATACCATCACTGATTTAGAGACCCCAAATGAACCCTCGTCAACAGAGTTCATTGTGTTATGAAACTACTTATGTGATTCTGATTTTGGTAATTCCCCCCCCACATATCTGACATACCTTCTACACAAAAATCCTAAATGATTTTTCAAATAGACTTACTAGTGGCTTCAGAAGAGAGTATCCTATGTTAAGATGCTCCGACAGAAGTAGCAGATAAGGAGGTTGCAATTGAAAAAATAGTTAGACATAAAGAGGTCAGAAATTCCCCTCCACAAATTTGGACATTGTACTTTGATGGTTCTAAATCACAAGAGGGTTAGGGAGTAGGATGTATCCTCATTGACCCAAAGGAGAAACAAAACTTCTTATCGTGTAGATTAGAATTTGAATGCACTAATAAAACCGTTGAATATGAAGCTCTAGTCCAGGAACTAAAGAAATTCATCGACTTAAACATCAACGAGTTGAAATTTTTTGGAGACTCTGAAATTATCATCAGGCAAGTGAAGAATACTATCCATTGAAATTCACCTCACTTAAGAAATTACCAACAAGAAGTTCAAAGAATAATAGACAATTTTGAGGCCTTCAACATTACCATTGTTCCCAGGATGCAAAATAGCTTTGTTGATGCTCTAGCCATTGTGGCCTCAATATTATATCCTTTATGAGACTATGAAGCCTCAAGGTTTGCAGTAAAACTTCTCTACAAACCATTGGTACCTAACAACATTTATAACTTGAAAGTAGTTGAAGGGGATGAAAAAATTGTATATTTCCTGACTAATTAGGAGAATTTTAAGGATTTGGCCATTAATGATGAAATATTCCAAGAACTACTCACATAATCAAATCTCCAAAAACATAAGAAGGGAACATACAATTTTGATGACAAACCCAAGTTTCACATGATACCTAAAGGAGTGGCCAATCTGGAGAACCTTTTTGACCTAAGGGAAAGATTTAGAGGGCCAAGGAATGAAAAAATAGGGATCTCATGCCCTATATACGAAACTATAAACCTAGGCACCCCTGATAATCCTAAGCATGTTAACTTAGGCAAGACAATGTCCAAAGAAGACAATAAATCTTATCTTAAACTATTTAAAGAATATCAAGATTTCTTTGCGTGGTCATACTAAGAATTGAAAACATATGATACCTACATTATCCAACACATAATCCCATTGAAATCTGGAATAAAACCCTTCCAACAGAAGCTTGGGAAGTACCACCCATCTCTGGAACCTCTAATGTATCAAGAGCTGAAGAAATTTATAGATGCCAAGATTATCTTTCAAGTAAGATACTCTGCATGGGTGGCCAATTTGGTTCCTATGATAAAGAATTCTGGGGAGATCCATTTGTGTGTGGATTTAAGAAACCTGAACAGAGCATCAAAAAAATATAACTACCATGTCCCACCCATGGAACATCTCTTACAGATAGTATCCAGTTCTGAATTGTTTTCTCTCCTAGACATTTTCTCAGGATATAACTAGGTCCTAGTTTCAAAAGATGATCGATTAAAAACTACCTTACGAACCAAGTGGGGAACCTTTTCTTATAAACACATTCCCTTCAGGCTGATTAACGCAGGGGAGACATTTTATAGGGACATGGATGTAGATTTTCTATGTTGGACAGATTGTCATTGATGTCAACAGTCGATGTGATGATCTGTTGTTAATGATGAATTACCACATATGTGTTGTCATTGATGTCAATAGTATATTAGTCAACAAAATATATCAAACAATGTGAAAAGATCAAAAGAGTGAATAGGGGAAGCGAATAATCAAAAGATAAAAGCTCAGAAGGAATAACACATTTCACAGAGAGGAAATTCGTGACTATTGCTGATCACAATAGGATAAACAATGATTCAATGATCAAGATCTAAAGGAAGAATAGATTGTAGATATGTCGTTGGGACTAGTGGAAAGACTGAACAATTGATCAATGCAAGAAAAGGCTGATAAGTTGAACAATGCACAGAAAAGGTGAGAAGCTTCAACAGCCGTTCGATCAAGAAATTAATGACCCTGATTGTCTCATGTAACGAGATTTATCCCACATGGGAAGTGTGAATAAATGCATACAATTTTATATACATGGCTCACTCCATATCTTATCGATGCGTAGTGAAAAGTTATGGTGGGGGATCTAGATGTTTGGACTCCACGAGAATCTCACCAGCCTGGAGCCCGTGATGACCGGTCAGGCCCCCTACCTTTTGGTCAAAGTGACAATGACTGTTGATCTGATGATGAAGGATCTCGACCGTTAGATATGGGAGAAGCTACACAGTGGTTATCTATGATTTCATTCGAAACTCTGGAATGGGAGGATTTGGAGTGTCGAGGAGTGAAGGAACCCAAACTCACACAATTTGAAGTTTTTGAAGAGATCCCAGTCGTTGTTTGGAAGGCGAGCACGTGGCATAAGATCAACAATTTAGGGATTTGTGATTCAAAGAATCAACGATGAGAGGTTGTGAGTTCGAATATTCGAATACCCGTCAGCCGTCGTATCAAACCTGAGTTCTTGTCAAAACGTTGATCGTTTCGAAATCATCGATACTGTCTGTTGTCAAGTAGGGCATGTGGTGAAGGGTCATTGTTTCGCTGACTCGAAGAGTGAAGAAGTCAAAGAGACATTTGTGAGAACTTGTGAAAAGAGAAACTGCGAAACACTCAGGCGTTGATCCCTGGGTCATAACTTGAGGTCACATGTGAGATGGGCCTTGGAAGAGGAGCTAGCACCCTTAGCCTGGATTTCTCCATTTTGGAGATCGAAAGATTGGCCACAACATACAACGAATAAACTTGAAAGTCGAAGCTCCAAATTCAAGGAGTAAGACACGTATTAAGGTCCATGTCATCTTGATTGATGTCATTGAAGACCACGTCAGCAGACCACAACAAGCCAGAACATGTGATAGAACACATTGACAGACCACGTTAGCATGGACATGTGGCATAGTCAGATAGTGACAAGTTTCAAGTTGAAATTAGCATTTTAGGCATGTATATATCACAAATTGGAGTGACACATGGTAGCTACTTGGCACGTGCCAAGTCATCAAGTGACGTCATCAAGTTTACGTCACGTCGAGATTTTTTACATCGGGAGTTTTGAATGGTTGGATGTAACGAAAACCCGAAGGACAAAGTGCCGAAATCCCATCAGTCATCCATCCAAGTGGGTAATATGAGTTGTCTGATCTGACCAGAAATTTCGTGATCGAGAATTCTGAAATATCGGAAGTCACGAAGACTCATAGGGAAAAGTGTCAAAATCCCGTCAGCCATCCATGTTGATGATTAAGTCATAGCCATCAGATTTAGCAGTAAAAGGATGAGTGTAAGGTTAAAGATGACCGTTGATCTATCTCCACAATTATAAACGTAAACCATTTGATTGTATCGATGATATCGTAATAAGAATTTTTGTAATGTTGCAAGTCATGAATACCCGAAGGTCGAAGTGCCGAAATCTCGTCAGTCGTCCACCTCATCAGAAGATTGAATTTTGACCATTGATTTGATAAAGCGCTCAAGCACTCGTTTGGCTTAGCATCAGGTTACCACCGATGGGCATATGATATAAGATTTTTAAAAGGAAAATGTAATGTGTCACCTAAATTGTTGAGCCTATGGTCTTATGCCATTGGTCATATGAAAATGGTTTGAAGGGAGTGCCTCATACAGATTTTATTTGACAGAGAGTTACACCAGAACAATCTAGAGAATTGATATATGATAGAATATGGTATGTTGGTGAACCAAGAATGCAGCAGAAACATGAGTACGATTTAATGAGTTGATCCATGTCTGTGATCAACTCATGACAAAAATGAACCGATACACAGTCATGATTAAAAGAGAATAAATCATGAAAATATAAATAAAGAATAAAAAGGAAAAATGATATTAATTAAAGTTAAGATTATCATTTTAAATGACAAGGTACAATGGTTCAAATAAAGGGACATGATGTTTTAAATCTCACACCAGTTTGAAGATTATATAAACGAGAAAAAGTGGTGAGAAGGAGGTGTCTCTATGGTTCATATTAGAAGATAAAAAACAGAAGCAGAGTCCAAGATGAAGAACTATTTGTTCTAAGGTGCCTGTCAATGTCTCATTTAAGATCAAGAATAGAATAAGACAATGCAACAATTATGCAATCCAGTAATTGATACAAAAGACTATACAAGAAAAGGTTGCAACAGACAAGTAGAAATTACAACAATGGCTACATGAGTCAAATTCAGTGAAGTACAGAAGAGATTGAATTACATTACAAACTAAGTGTGGTTGGGTGGTCCAAGGGTAGGTTGTATCCTTTAGGTGATTTGGTGCTTCCTTGTCAGTTGTAGCTGACTAAATAGGGGGTCGAAGCCTCCCACCAGTTGGTGCTGGTGAACAGAGGGAGTTGGTGCTTCCTTGTCAATTGTAGCTGACTAAACAAGGGGTCGAAGCCTCCTACCAGTTGGTGCTGGTGAATAGAGGGAGTTTGTGCTTCCTTATGAGTTGTAGCTGACTAAAAAGGGGGTCAAAGCCTCCTACCAGTTGGTGTTTTTGAATAGAGGGAGTTGATGCTTCCTTGTCAGTTGTAGCTAACTAAACAGGGGGTCAAAGCCTCCTACCAGTTGGTGTTGGTTAATGAGGGTGTGGGTGCATCCTTCCAGTTGTAACTGGTAAATGGGGTGTGACTGCATCCCTTCAATTGTAGCTGAAGAAACTTGGGGAATGTCTCTCCATCAAGTTGTAGCTTGAAAACAGTTTTGTAAAAGAACATTTTATTAATGAGAAAAGAGTTGGTGGTTTTCCCTATTGGGTTCCACGATAAAGTCTTGTGTTCATAATGTTTGTTGTTCATCATATATTTCTTAATTGAATAATTAATATGTGTGCTTAATATGGATGACGTTAAAAAGAAAAAGTAGGCAATACTGATTCACACCCCTCCCTCCCCCTTCTCAGTATTGCTGGATATTCCATCAATTGGTATCAGAGAGAGGTTCCTTTAAGAATAGTCTAACAAACTGAAAGGAATATCCAATTAAGCACACATGGATGGACAAAAGACTTACACTGAGAATGGAACTCCAATACCTCAAAAAGAAGAATACATATTTTGGAGTAAAAGAATGGAAAGTCATCTGAAGGAA
>JZKD02S1674864.1:280425-296940 GCA_000966675.3 Picea glauca
CTTCATGTTCAAATAATGAAAGAAACATTACAACATTTAGAAGATCGGATCAAGGAAGACATCCATAAGCTATTCATATACCTCAAAGCAAGTTCAGAAGAGAGACATCTTCCTGGATGAATAAAAAAGGGTATGGGAGTGTCTTTAACGGATATTGTTTTTATTGTAATGAATATGGTCATAAAGCCTTGGATTGTGGGCATCATGGAAGAAAACAAGTTGGTAGGTTTAAAAACAGTATAAGATGTTGGAACTGCAATCATGTTGGACATATTGCTGCACATTGTTACACTATGAGATGCTATAGTTGTGGTGGATATGGCCATAAAGCCTATAACTGTTGGATCTCAAGAAAATAGTCAATGAGAAATGCATCATACAATATGACAACAAGAGTAAATAAGAAGACATGGAAAATAAAATCTGAAGTACCAAATAAGAAAGATGAGGAAAATATTGTTCCTGAATTTGATGAAGTTAATAATAGGAGTTTGGAGGATGAAACTTATAATAAGGAATATTCTCAGAACAAGGATAAATAAGCTTTTGGTTCACATAATAATGACGTTAAAGATGAATCTTCAATGCTATAACAACAAGAAGAAGCTACAGATAAACCCATTGTGCAAAAAATCTTAAGGTCATTACCTATGAGATATGATGCAAAGATTTCTTCAATTAAAGATAGATCTGATCTAAATACACTCACATTTGATCAGCTACATGGAATCTTTATAGCATATGAAATTAGAACAAGGCATGATAAATAAACAAAATATGAAACAACTTTCAAAGCATCCAAGACAAAGATAAATCAAGAGAAACAACCTCAATCCAGTCATCATGAAGAATCTGATGTGGAAGAAGCCAATTTCATTAGAAAACTTCATAAAGGATCGGGGAAGTACAAAGGTAAGCTTATTTTCAAATGTTTTAACTGTGGCAAAGTTGGTCATTTTGCATCCAAGTGTCCCTATCCCAAAGAGGACCCTGTAGATGGATGATATAAAAACAATTGGTATCCTATTTAAATATGATGAGAATTGATGGAAAAAACCAAGGGTTGTTTGAATAAAGATGAGATAGATCATAGGAGAAGAAACCCTTTTCCATTGATGTCAAAGGGAGAGAGAAACTTCATAAAAAAAAAAAAAAAACTTCATAAGAGGAAACCATCATCATAGGGGGAGTTTTGAATATGAAGTTAGTTTGTTTCCCTCAATGACAAAGGGAGAGATTGTTAGACAGATTGTCATTGATGTCAACAGTCGATGTGATGATCTGTTGTTAATGATGAATTACCACAGATGTGTTGTCCTTGATGTCAACAGTATATCAATCAACAAAATATATCAAACAATGTGCAGAGATTGAAAGAGCGAACATGGGAAGCGAATAATAAAAAGATAAAATCTCATAAGGAATAATACATTGCAGAGAGAGGAAATCCATGACTATTTTTTATCAGAATAAGATCAACAATGATTCAATGATCAAGCTCTGAAGGAAGAACAAATTGTAGAGATGTCGTCGGGATCAGTGGAAAGAATGAATAGTTGATCAATGCAAGAAAAGGATGAGAAGTTGAACAATGCGTAGAAAAGGAGAGAAGCTTCAACAGTCATTCGATCAAGAAATTAACGATCTTGATTGTCTCATGTAATGAGATTTATCCCACATTGGAAGCACGAATAAAGGCATACATGGTTATATACACGACTGTCTCCATATCTTATCAACATGTAGTGAAAAGGTATGGTGGGGGCTCTAGGTGTTTGGAATCCATGAGAAGCTCACCAACCTGGAGCCAGGGACGACCTGTCAGGCCCCCTACCTTTTGGTCAAAGTGACAATGACTTTCGATATGATGACGAAGGATCTTGACCATTAGATCTAGGAGAAGTTGCACGATGGTTCACTGTGATTTCTTTTAGAACTCTGGAATGGGAGGATTTGGAGTGTCGAGGAGTCAAGGATCCCAAACTCATGAAATCCAAAGTTTTCGAAGAGATCCTAGTCATCGGTTGGAAGATGGGCATGTGGCATAAGCTCAACAATTCGGGGATTTGTGATTCAGAGAATTAGCAACGAGAGGTTGTGAGTTCAAATATTCGAATACCCGTCAGCCGTCGGATCAAACTTAAGTTCTTGTCAAACCGTTGATCATTTCTAAATCATCAAGACCGTCCATTGTCAAGGAGGGCACATGGTGAAGGGTCATCGTTTCACTGACTCGAAGAGTGAAGAAGTCAAAGAGCCATTCATGAGAACTTGCGAAACGCAAAATTGTGAAACACTCAAGCGTTGAGCCCTGGGTCATAACTTAAGGTCACATGTGAGATAGGCCTTAGAAGAGGAGATAGAACCCTTAGCCTAGATTTTTCCATTTCAGAGATCGAAATATTGGCCACAACATACAGCAATCGAAGTGCCTTTAATTAATTGGGTCATGAGTTGTATCTCTATGGTATCCTTTGTTATGCTTATAAATGGGTCGGAATCTCCCTTATTCCATGCAGAGAAATGGTTGAGACAGTACTTCCCATTGTCCCCCCTCCTATTTTTACTTGTTGCGGAAGGTCTTAGAAGAGCTCTAGGAGAAGAGAAGAGACATGGTGAGTTCCAGGATATCACAATCTCTCCCACTCCTAATATAACCCACCTTGTTTTTGTAAATGATGTTTTTATTTTCTCCAATGGGTTTTGGGGATATGTTGATAATATTTATAACATCCTGGGCCTTTTTTATCATGCCACCGGTATGCAAATAAATGAAAGAAAATCCTCTATATCAGTCCTAAATTTGGGTGAAGCAGAAAAAATACTACTCTGTTATTTTCCTGTTTGAGTTGAGATATTTTGATACATGGTTGAAATAACTAGGTTTCCACCTAAAACCAAATTACTAAAAGAAAGAGGATTGGTCTTGGCTCATAGCTAAGTTGGAAAAAATATTGAAAGTATGGGGTTTTAGGTGGATTTCCAGAGTAGGGATATTAGTGTTGATAAAATTTGCATTGGAGTACATTCCAGTATATTAGATGTCCCTAGCTTGGATTCCCAAAGGGGTCCTTGAAAAATAAAGGAAGTTGTGTTTTAGATTCATATGGGTGGGTTCAAAGACCTCTTCTTTATGCCATGGGTCAGGTGGGAGAAATTGAAAATTCCAAACTTGTTAGGAGGTTGGGGATTAAAAAAAAAAAAATCTTATTTTCCAAAGCCTTGGCAGACAAATCTGGTTGGAGGTTGCTGAATAAATATAGAATTTGGATGACTATGGTAACACACAAATATATCCATCCAGAGACGGTCGAGGAGTGGATCTGAAACCCAGTCAAAAAGAGGCCCAACTGTTCAGTCATTTGGAAGGTGGTCTTAAGATCTTTTCATGTAGTTAGCGATGGCCTTGCATGGCTCATCCTAAATGGAGTCAAATTCCATATTGGATTAGACCCATGGCCGAGTAGTGAGGAAAATCATTTGTTTCCACAAGACCTAATACAACAACTTCATAACCATGGTATTTTCTTTCTTAATTAGATTGCAGATCTCACTCTTACCTCTTTATGGAGCCAAGGATGGAAGGATGCTCCCCAACTAGGGTTCGGGGCTCTTCACTCTGACCACTAGAACTTTTATATGAGATCCCTAAGGACTTCACATATTCGGTTAACAAAAAGAGAAGGTGAATTAGTATGGAAGTATGACCCTCTTGGTTCTTATACTCCAAAGTTGGGATATATCCATCTAAATATTCACTTTCATTTTAGAGATCCAAAATGGTGGTGGAAAGGCCTATGGAATACAAAATGTCCTCTAAAAGAATGCTTTTTTTGCTGGTGCCTAATTGAAAATAAAGTGCCCACTTGGGACACGAGGAAGCAAAGGAAAATAGAGGATCTGTGTTGGTGTACACTATGCAAAGCGAATAGTGAATAGGTGACACATCTATTTATATATTTCCATTTTGTAAAAATGTTATGGAGTGAGTGAACAGTCAAGTTGGCGACAAACTGTAGGTGGAAATGTCTCTCTGTGGAGGATGCATAGAGGGAATGGGTTTTGAATCCATCTTTGATCCAGGTGGATATTGGTGGCCACCCACCTATTCCAACTAGCTCCTCTTGACAGTTTTCAGTTCAACAAGTTCTTCTGTAATTCTTTGTAATTGTGGGTTCTACACTTAGGGGTTGTCTAAATCCCTACATAGCTTCCAGGTGGATATTGGTGGCCGCCCACCTAATCCAACTGGATTATTTTGAAATTTTTCATGTCAGTACATCTTTATGTACTTCCAAGGCCATTTTTGGGCCCTAAATAGTGTTCTTTTGTCTTTCCATAGTCAAATTGTAGACAGACTCAGATTTTGTTGACATAATGTGTATTTCTCAAAAATACCTTTCCAATGGGCTATCACGCACCTAAAACAAAGTTCGTATGCAAAAGTTACGACCCCGAGAAGTTGAGATACCAACTTACCCATCGGGGCCCACATAACTTTTGGTGTTTCATCTCCTAGGGTTAGGTTTTTGGATGTCTAGGATTTTTGCATTCATGAGTAATGTTAAAAAGGCCTCTCGAGCCTCATTGTAATCATTCTACTCAGACGGATGCGTGTAGAAGCGACATCTCTTCTCAGAGATAACTACCACCATTCAAGTAAGTTGTTTTTAGTTCTGCAATTTTACAATTTTAGCCTATTTTTTTTATTCAATAGAAGTTATTATTCACCAGATATTTGTTCTTGTTCTCTGTATCTCTGTGTTATTGTGTCCATTTTATTATTCCTTTTTCTGCTCATAAATCCAGATCAGTGGTATTAGAGCGGTCTGCTCTTCATTTATTTTTATTCGTGCATGTCCCCGACACGATCTGGGTACAAGTAGTTGGGACCTGAACCAGTCAATCCTTTGCAATATCGGCCATGTTGATCCAGACAAAAACCCATGGGGGATGAGAAGAAATATGATGGAGCAGGAGATCCTTCTAAAATGTTTCTCGAGGAAGCCCTTGCACGACAAAGGAACAAAATGATGGACAACTTTGCACAGATCCTTTGGTGGCTACCCACAGGAGATGCATCTTCATCAAGCGGCCATGCAACCCCCTTCAAGGTACAAGTAAATTTTTATATTCCATTATTTGAAGGACTGATATATGCAGATGTTGTAGATAAATGGTTGAATCTACTCGAAGGGTATTTTTTGGTCCATAATTTTTCCGACAGGGAGAAGATTACTTTTTCACTCCTCAAGGTCATCCCCCATGTTAAGGACTGGTGGGATACTTACTTTGATCAAAGGGACATAGAAGAATCTAAAATATTTTCGGTTGCCCCCACATGTGATTCCTTCAGTGATGCCATTAAAGAACAATATTACCTTGTTGGAAGCTATGAGGACCAGTACACAAGATGGACCACACTGTGTCAGGAAAGGGACTAGATAGTACCAGATTTCACCAATATTTTCCATAACATGCACACCAAATTGGGTATCAAAGACTTTGAACGACATATGGTGCTCAAATACCACGGTTGTATACATAGATACATTCAAACAGAAATGGATTTTTTGGACATCTCATCATTAGGTGAGACTTATAGATATGTTGTCAAGATCGAGCAGAAATTTAAGCAGAAGATGTGAGAGTTTGGATCTACAAACTCCTCATAGCTGAAGCAGGGAAAATGTGGCCCCAACCCATAAAAAAATGGATAGAGAAAAGATGGTTTCTCTCTGGGAAACCAGTCCAAGCCGGAAACCAAGAAGGGTAATGAGAAGTTGAAGAAGGACACGTGAAAATGGTGTGAATACTATAAAATCCTTTGGCACAACACCAAATAATGTTTCTCCAAGAAGTCATTGGTGGCCAAACTGAAATCTTCCGAGTCAGAGGAATATTTTGACTCTGAATCAAATCCAGAAAGTGGGAAGAATATCATCGATGTCGAACCCAATGGCACTATCGCTACCACCAAATTCCAACCAAGCGAACCAGAAGAAACAGAGGAAGGGGAATGCCTCTTTCACTCACAAATGTGGGTAAAAGGGACTCTGTTGCATTTCATTCTTGATAGCAACAATCAGAAGAATATTATTTCAGCAGAGGTCGTCAAGCGGTTGGACCTACCGATAACACCGCACCCACAACCCTACACCATCGGTTGGCTTTGCCAAGGACGACATCTCTGTGTCAACCAACAATGTCTTCTTCCCTACAACATCAATCCCTTCAAAGATGAGGTATTGTGTGATATTTATCCCCTTGAAGTTTGTGATGTTCTTTTAGGCTAGCCGTATTTGTGGAAGCAACATGTTGTGTATGAGTCTAGACCCCACAATGTTATTATTACTTTGGGTATACAATTGTATAGGATACTAGAGGTAGTTCCGCCTACCTCTATTTATTTAATATCTACTAAGAAATGCAGTAAGGTCATTTCACAGACCAGGAATTTCATCTTCTTTGTGATATGTGCTCGCAGTAAGAAGAAGGTCGCCACCACATCGATGACATCTACACATAGCCTCTCTTTGCAATAGAAGCAAGTTGATGGGATTGTGGAAGAGTATAGATACATTTTATCCTCACCCACCAGGGTACCGACTCACTGCCAAGTGAAGCATCCAATTGATCTAACCCCCGGTGCACCATTTCCTAATGGACCAGTATATCGTCGCTCACTGATGGAAAATGAAAAAAGCAAGCACCAAATCCAATATCTTCTTCAAAAGGGACACATCTGACCCATATCCTCCCCTTACGGAATCCCAATTGTGCTGGTGTAGAAGAAATATGGGACCTGGAGGCTTTGCATTTATTATAGATCATTAAACAAAATCACAATCAAGAATCAGTACCCAATTCCCCGAATTGATGACCTTCTTGACCAAATCAAGGGGGAAAAGTTCTTCAGCAAGATTGACCCAAATTCTGGATATCACCAAGTTCCCATCGAACGAACTGATGTATGGAAGACAAATTTCAAATCTAAAGAAGGTCTCTTTGAATGGATGGCCATGCCCTTTGGCTTAACAAATGCACCAACAAATTTCTTGAGATTGATGGATGATGTATTGAGATCCTTCACCAACTCTTTTGTGGTGGTATATCTGGAAGACATCCTCATCTTCAGCAGAACTTGGGAGGAGAACATGCAACATATTCAATAGGTCTTGGGTACTCTGCGACAACACAAGCTATAGGCCAACTTGGAAAATTGTTCCTTTGACATGAACAAGGTCCAATACTTGGGCTACATTGTTGATGATCATGGGGTACATGTGGATCCATCTAAGATCCAAGTCATTCATGACTAGCCAGCCCCGACCACACTAACCGAGCTTCAGAGCTTCTTGGGACTTGCCAACTTCTACAGAAGTTTTGTGTTGGGATTCTCCCATATTTCATGGGCCCTCAGCCAAGTAACCAAGGGCAGTGGCAAGGAAAAGTTTGCATGGGGTCAGGCACTACAACAAACATTTGATTATCTGAAGCATCTCTTGTACTCGGCTCCAATAATCTCCTTACCTCATCCGCAACAACCATTCGAGATCAACATTGATGCCTCCAACTATGCTATAGGTGCAATTCTCGCTCAGCGTGGTCATCCGGTAGCATACCATAGTGAGACACTCTCATATACTGTCTGGAAATACCCCACCTATAACAAAGAAATGTATTCCATTGTGAAAGTCTCTCATCAATGGAAACATTACATTCTAGGAAAGGATACAATCGTCCACATTGCTCACAAGCCTCTGTAGTTCATACAGACACAAGGGAAGTTGCATAATGACCGCCATAAAAAGTTGTCCACATACCTACAACAGTTTCATCTCAACATCAAATGTAAAACAGGGAGCACAAATCGTGTCGTTGACTGCCTTAGTCACCCTCCCATTCTTTCACTCACCATAGTGCTCCATTCCTATGGGCATGAGGCATCTAAGTGGCCCCAACTTTATCAGCGTGACCTTGACTTCGCCACCACCTATCAGCTCTTAGGGACATGAGTGAATTTCACCAATTTTCACATCTAGGATGGACTGTTATGCCATCTAGGACACCTCTGTGTTCCCAAAAGTGAGCATGCAAAGATGATTTTGGAGGCTCACTACAGTCAGATGGAAGGACATTTTGGCTTGGATAAAACTATGGTCGTTCTACAGAAACATTTTTATTGGACAAAACTTCAACAAGACATCAGCAAGTATATCATATCTTGCACTTCCTGTGCCATTTCCAAGCTAGCCATCAAGAAGAAATGATTATACACCCCTCTTCCTACTCCTGAGAGGCCTTGTAAATCCATATAGATGGATTACATGTCTAGCCTTCCATCCACTAAACACGATAATGATTGTGTATTTGTGGTGGTTGATTTGTTTTTGAAGATGGCCATTATCATAGCCTACAAGAAGAACATCATAGCAGAAGATACTGCCAAGCTCTTCTTCGAAAGGGTGTCGGTCCATTTTGAGAAACCACATACCATTACCTCAGATTGGGACAAAAAGTTCCTCAGCACATTTTGGTCGAGTATTTGGTCACTGTTGGACACTAATCTCACTAAATCCACCACTTTCCACCCCCAAACCGATGTCCAGATAGAGGTCGTCAAACGGATGATTGTGCACATATTGTGCATGTACAACTCTAAGCATCTGCATACATGGGATGATAGTCTTCCCAATGTTCATCACAACTACAACATGGCTCTCCATAGCTCCACCAACCATAGCCCATTTCAGGTGGGGTCGGGATTCCATCCCTTGGGTCCCATTGATGTTGCACTACCTCTTACAACCACACAGGAAGAGTCTTCCCATGTTCATTCTGATGAGGACAAAGACACCAGATTCATTGAGCGGATTCAGCAGATCCGCCAACATGTCCATGGGATTTTGCAGAAAGCCAATGCTAAGTACAAGAAGCGCCATGATCAACACCGAGTACTGCACCAGTTTCAGGTGGGAGACAAGGTCTAGTTACATTTGTAGAAATATTTCCTTATAGGTCCCCATCGAAAGCTCCACCCACTTCTCTATGGTCCTTACATTATCACCAATTTTGTGGGTAGCAATGCTTTTGAGATCAACACTACACCCTTCCTTTTCTTGCACCCATTGTTCAATGTTGACCTCCTTCGGCAATATTTTCCACCATTATTAGACACCTGAGAGATCACAGAACAATTGACACCAACACAAATCAACCCTGACTGCATGGAAAAGGCATCCACTGATCATGTAGTAGACACATAGGTCAAGGGCACTCGCCAGCAGAGGATCCAACTTTATCGGGTTGTCAAGGTAGGGCAACTCATACACCAAGGCAAGTGGCTCACCCGAGGCCAAATTCAACACAATTTTCCTCACCTGATGGGGGCACTCAACGCAATGGAGACCATTGCTTCCTAAGGGGGGAGGACTGATCCAAGTGGATATTGGTGGCCACCCACCTATTCCAACTGGCTCCTCTTGACATTTTTTAGTTCAACATGTTCTTCTGTAATTTTTTGTAATTGTGCGTTCTACACTCCAAGGTTGTTTGAATCCCTACACAACTTCCAGGTGGATATTGGTGGCTGCCCACCTAATCCAACTGAATTATTTTGAAATTTTTCATGTCAGTACATCTTTCTATACTTCCAGGGCCGTTTTGGGGCCCTAAACAATTTTTTTGTCTTGCCATAGTCAAATTGTAGATAGAGTCATAATTTGACGACATAATGTGTATTTCTTGAAAATACCTTTCCAATAGGCTATCACACGCTTAAAACAGAGGTTGTATGAAAAAGTTACGACCCCAAAAAGTTGAGATACGATGTTACCCATCGAGGCCCATATAAATTTTGGTGTTTCATCTCCTACGGTTAGGCTTTTGGATGTCTAGGGTGTTGGCATTCATTGTAATCATTCTGCTAAGACGGATGCGCATAGCATCCCCATCTCTTGTCATATATAGCTACCACCATTCGAGCAAGTTGTTTTCAGTTCTGCAGTTTTACAGTTTCAACCTATTTTATTTATTCAATAAAAGTTATTATTCACTGGATAGTTGTTGTTGTTCTCCGTATATCTATGTTATTGTATTCAATTTGTTATTCCTTTCATTCTTATCAGTAATCCAAATCAATATTTCCAATGGATAAAATAATTATTATTGATAGTAAGTTGGGGTGTGTGGCTGGCAAGAAACAAATCCATATTCCTTGACAAGCCCTCAATCCCATAGATAATAGTAGCACAAGGTCTCAATATCCTCTCCCATTTTTCTCAATAAAAAGGGGTTGCGCCAATACGCATAATTCAGGATGAACAAGTGGACATTTCGAAGTTGTGGGATTTCTTTGACAAGGCCTCTCAAAATAATAATCAGGTATGCGAGGGAGGCTCACTATTATTTCTCTCGAAAAATCATTTTTTCAAACTCAAAATGGGGCTGGGGCCTGGATCAAATAACTATGTTGAGCTTCTGTCATTAAAAATTTTGTTACTTTTCGCAAGGGAAAAATATGTTAAAACCATTTAGATATTCGATGATTCAATGATCGTAGTAAATTGGGCTAGGAAAGTACATCTTTTCCATAATATGATATTTCTTTTATTACTTGAAGAGGTCCTCTGAATATTGGACACCTTTGATTATTTCATTGTTTGACATGTTTACAAGGAGCGGAACGTGGAGGTCGACGTTCTCTCTAAATAAGGAATCCATATGGGTCATGGGGAATTGTTGATATCATAGTTCAAGGATGGTGATCATTATGAATTTCATCATAGACCTTTCATCGATGAGTTGGCTCCTCTAACGGTCATTCATTGAAATTACAAGATGGATACTCAACTTTTGTTGGTTATTACTTATGCTTACTACTTTATGTTGCGACACCTTCAACCATATATGTGGACATTATCTTAGGAAATAAGCTGGAAAATCATATTTTGATAGTTTATTCTAGTTCTATTATTTTGGACTATGTTTTTGGAAACTGGTGGTTTAAAAGACTCACATTTTTTATCAGAAATACATGTGATACATGTATCTACAAAATGTAAATTTATTTTCTCTTCGAATGAAATAAAATTTATGCTTTTTTCTGAGGAAAAAAAACGATTCATGACATAGGACCAAACTTATTCTTGAAAACAATATTCACATGCAAAGAATACCTTAGAGAGGACCAGGTATTTCACATAAAGTAAATATTCACAATATAATACAAGATTATAAACCAAAATAGTATATAGTCTCATAGAACGACATTACCATCATACTATTTAGCAAAGTAAAACATGTTATTCAACACACTGGAAAGAATATCAAAACCACATATAGCGGAGAAATTTAAATGATCATTCCATTAAGATACAAAATAGATTTTAATAGACACACATTTGAAATCTCATGCTTAAAACTTAGAGTCCGAGAAATCATTAATTTGGTGTCCCAAATAGTTCTTTAGGAACCTAAAAAATAATAGATGTCTTTATAAAAAAATAGCAATAATGTYTGAGAGTTCATAAAAAAAAGTAAATTGAATTTTCCCTTCAAAGATGATTGGGAYTGGGCTYYCGCRGACCATAAAATGAAMGAGAGACCTGGAATACAAAAAAGAGACAYTSAAGGGTTGGCYTTTGGTTTTCATAGATTCTTAAAGAAGAAAGRAAAAATGACTACTGATTGAGGGAGAAAAAAAGGTGAGAGCTAAACAAAGTGACTACTTGACTTACTATGATGGAATTTTTGAACCATTATCTGGCTTTTGTGGTGTATTTAATAGGCTAATGCAGTTCTAGAGGTGGAATAAYTGAATTACTGACTTCTTATTGATCCATTTCGGTTATTTTAACCAAGGCTTTCCTTAACCATTGTTCAATATACTCCCTCATAGGAGAAACTTTTATCTCATATTTAGTCGTGGTTTCAAATAATTCGTTTTCAAGTTCTTTTATATCAAGGCTTAATTGATGAAGTGTGTCCTTGATATCGTCATTTTTGTTCACATATCGTACTAGCCATATTTCCACTTCTTTTTCTGAATACTCAATTGAGTCATTAAATTCACTAGCCTAGGCAACTTTTAAGGCCTCCAATTGTTCTTGTAATTGCTCTTTTGATAAGAGCATTGTATCCATAATTAAATGTGTGATATCAAGTTCCTTAGTGAAATCAACAAGTTTTAAGAACACAACACCTCTTTTAGTGTTAATGACATCACATTTAGACAACATTTCCCTTAAGCATTTAATTATTTTTAGCCAACAAGAATTGATTTGTTTCATACGAGTTTTGGAAGAAATATTTTTATCTCTCTGATGTAGATCATTTAAACTTAAAACCTTCGCCAAAAATGTGGCCATTGCTTCCTTGTAAAAACCTTCAACATTTTCCAAATCTTTTTGGAGATATTCTTTGAAATGCAAGACCCTTGTTGAGAAAGTAGTTGAACATGTTGCTAATTCCCATATCTCAAGGATCAAAGTTATCATTTTCTTAATACTATCTCCAATATATTTTCTTATAACCACTAATAAACTTGATGAACCCTTTAAACTGGAACTGGTTTTGGGTACATCCTCGAGACTACACAATGGTTGTATAGTAGTGATGGGCTCTACCAAAAAAGGTATCGGAAGAAAATATTTTTCCAATTCCTTTTCCTTTTCTTTCAATATCATTTTTTTCTTCTCTATATCGTCAATGGATTATTTCAAGGATTCTTTAGTTGCTTCATGAAATTGATTTTTGAGGGTTTCACCCAATGAAAATCGATCTTTGATTTCCACCTTTTTGAAACCCTTTTATTATTCAAGTTCACTTTTTCAATTAACATTTTTTTGGAATTCTTATGGTAGGTCGTGTGGTGCAAAGTGATAAACTCTTCTTCAAATATCTCTGGCTCTTGGGAAGCTAGTTCTTTAGCTATAACCCTAGTTTCGATCATCCTCTGTTTTTCCCAACTAGGTTCTTCTATCATGTCATTAACTTCCATATCTTTGGGACTCGCTTCACCTTCAGGTAATTCTTTTCCTTCTTTTTGGACTTCTCTTTTTCTTTTAATATAGGTATGAATAGTGTGAAGTTTTTCAATTGTATTTTTGGTAGGGTCTTTGTCTCCACCATCATTTGAATTTTCGGTGGAAGACCTTCTCTAATCTTGACTGTTATTTTGGGATTTTTTTTTTGGCGATGTACTCTTATGTGATATATTAGGTGAACCTAGGTTTTTTCTTGTTGCTTATTTGCACCATTTCTTGTAGTACTCATTTGTGTTGTCCAATGCCTCAATATCATCTAGGGTGTTTTCAAGAGATGCTTCAGGAATATTTTGGTTATCTCCCCCTCCTTAAAATTTCACAAACTTACTAAAAGATATCTAATTAAAGATATGTGTTCCGAAAACAAATCCTTAGGGTCAAAACCCTAAATGGCTTGGAATTCCATTAAATTGAGCTGGTCAAATTGAATTGTATATTCATCTAAATGAGATATGTTCTTCACATACATCTCTCCAACTCTCCACGACAATAGGATAAATTGTTTTTTCCTTTTCTCATTGAAGAAATGCACCCAATATTTGTATTGTCTACATACTTCAACGATGAAAAGTATATCAAAAACATAAAATTGTAACAAAAATGGTTTCCCCTGGAATCCATAAAGTCCCATAAAATTGAATTCGTCCATGGCTTCAAAAGCTCCTTTCTATGACAGAAAGGATGCATATTCTAATGATAGTCTGGATGTGGTGCCGCGAATCATCTTCTTAAAAGAGGACAGAAAACCATTTTTCACTTCATAGAAATTGTATGGGGCATTGTGCCTCCATAACACTAGATACCATAATGAAACTGGATCCTTCTTGAAGTCGACATTCTTAGCATTGGGCAAGTCCTGAAATATAACACAATAAACTATAACATAAACTAGATATGAAGTCATATAGAATTTCTTGGTCTTTCTAAGGCTTCCCAACTGAAATTAAATCTCGTTTGAAATAATGTGAGCTCGGTCAATTACTGCATTTTCATGAATTAAATGATAGAGAATATACACAATATACTTGGGCACTGAGGTCGTGGTCTCCTATCCAATTATTTTGGCAAATAGCGCGGAAAAGTATTTATACGAGTACTTTAAAGAGCATACCTCAACCTGAGTAGCACTGATGTCAATCGTTGGAGTTGTGAGGAAACTTTCAAGGAATTCCATTCATATGCCATGTGCTTTAAGAAAATCATCATCTTCGACATTCTTGAATATCAGAGTAGGGTCAGGAAGTCTCAACATCCTTCTAAATACTAAAGAGGCCAGATAAATTGACGGTTTTCCTTGTATCTAGATAATTCTTCTCTCAGTATCAAATTTTTCAACACACTAGAGGACCAACTCTTTGAAATCAACTACTTTCGGCACGCACCTAGCCAATGCAATACCTAAGGTCCACACCTTTTTTAATTTCTTTTTTTTGAATGGGAGACCTCAATACCACTTGTATGCCCATGACCACTGAAATTGGTGATCTTCTCATCCTAGAGTGTTGACAGTGTCAACACAATACAACTCTTTCCTTTTACTTAGTATGTCTTACTAAGACTTCTTTTTTTATGAATAGGTGGTGTTTTTATCAATATAATATTTTTGCAACAAGGTGTATAATTCCTTATTTAATTTAATCACATATTGTGTCGATTATCAACTATTGTAGCTCTTAGTTCGCAGTTGCCAATTGCACGATATGGATTTTAAATTTATGGCAAAGATTTTACGAAAATCACGCCACTTAATAATGGTATTGAATTCATACATGTGGCGGTTGATGTGGTAGTGGGAAGTAAATGTCATCGAGAAAGGTGATATCATATTGGGTGTATGAAAAATGGTTAAGTGTGGAGGTGTAAAGTGTGAGATGGAAAGTGTATTATGGTGAATGTGGAAATATGGGATGCGAGATTTATGGGTATAGAGAACGAATGGAGAGATATGAGAGGACTCCCACATCCACATTTGTGGAAAATACGAAGTACCAAAAGATCAATTTTGTGGGTTGCGGAAATATGTGAATCATTTTGCAGTACATGGAAATGCGAAATGCAAGGTTATAAGTCTAGGGAAAAGTAAATGAAAACAAAGGGAGGACCCCACATCCGCATTCAAGAAATTGGTTAAGTGTCAAAAGGTAAAAGGTGTGTTATGAGTGATGTGGAAATAGGAAGGGTCTATTTGAGTGTTGCAAGTTTGCGGGTTACAGGACATGGGTATTTGTGGGGTGGAAAATAAACTAAGTATGGACTTGTGGACTTGTAGGTTTACGAACTTGTGTACTTGGTGGTAGAGGTAGCCCGCTCCACAACCCACATTTTTAAAAAATGATTAATTAATGGATATACAAGAGGAAACAAAAATGACTATGGATGGACCTTTATACAAAAATGTTCATCAACAAAAGTAGATCAACACACCACTATCATATCAACTAGAAAAATCTTACCACCTAGTGTGATAGGAAACTGAGGAAGAATCCACAAATATTCACTGAGTCTTCTATCAAAATCCAATAGCTCATTGGTAGCTTACACAATCTTGGGAGAACCCATAGATTTCCAAGTTGAGGAGGATAAAATACTTGCATATGTTCCTTCATATACAATACATTGGTAAATGTTTATTGAATTAACTTCAACCCTTATTTGGAAATGTGTAGAAGAAGGAAGGCAAGGCTCAACAAGATCATTATAATCAAAAGAAACCATCCTAGGACTTGAAGGGAGTATGCTTGAAGTGAGTGGAATGCCCCATTGTTCATAAGGTTCTGAACTGGAAATGTTGAAGACATGTTCGATAGCCACATTAGTCCTCAAAAGAAGAGTGAGATTGGTTGAAGATTTATAATCAATGAATTTTTATTATAACTAATAAAAAATAACACTTAATAAAAGGAAGTGACACTAAATTTAATTAAGTTACCATAATACTTCATGGGAACAACTGAGCGAGCCTACTATAACCCACTAAGAAAGGGAGATATCAGATAAAAGAAAGAAAGTTATGCTTGTTATCCTTAGCTATAACTTCAAGCACTGAGAAAGGGTAACTCGTTGTCATATTCCAGAAAGATGGAGAGGCTAGCAGGCATTTGTTTAAGCTTCCCTAACAATAACTCTCATTACGATAAGAGTGCAGAGTTCGGAGTCTTTCCTACTGCTTCATTTTCCCACCCTTGTCTTTGTCTCTGCTCTTAAGAATAAGTCGCCTCAACTCTACCTCTGCAGCATGCCTCTCCTGCGTTAAGATTCTTTGAGACTTACAAAATTTATAGATACAATGACAATGAAAGAAAGTAACGAATGATACATAGTTGAGTTGAGTTTGCACATCAAAGTTTCTTGTAAATAGTTGGAAACACTTTTTTTCCAAAGTCTCTTGTTGCAAACACTTTTTTTATAATAATAAAATTATATACCTAATCTATTTTTCATATATATATATATATATATATATATA
>JZKD02S1674866.1:34580-46893 GCA_000966675.3 Picea glauca
CTCGTTTTAGTTATTATTCCAACTTTGAACATGAGGATGACAATTTAGCGATGAAGGAGGCATCCTTCGTGTCTGAAGTTGATAACATATTTCTTAATATGTGGATTCATCACAGCTTACAAATCTGCCATGACAAGAATCGAACAAAGAGTGCTTTTTTATTTTGAAAAATACTTCTTATATTTACAAAAACTATTCACATCAAAAGAAAACAAAAGCCAGAAGGGTATATACAATTACATCATCTTCCTTAAAACAACAAGCACGGCAATAAAATCTGAAAAGCCACTAGAGTCTAACATCTTGGCATCCTTGATCAACAAAAACCCTTTTGCTAGCAGCTGCATGCATACCTCTTCTCCACAAAAGGAAAAAGGTAGACAAAGAGCTAACCTTATTCTCAAAAACATATTTGCATCAAAGCTTCCAAAGAACAAACAGAGCATAAATTCTCAAGCAGTGCCAAATACCGATGAGAGAAGAATGGACCACAAATCCAAAGGCACCAAACAACATCACATGCCAATGAAGACGCCTCTGAAGAATAGTGGATAAATCAGTGTGCACATGCTCCCAACACGACTTGGCCAAAGGATAATCCCAGAAGGAATGCTTCACCATTTCCACCCTAAGACAACAAGGGCAAAGCCCATCTAAGAAACCATTATTAGCTAGGTGGGCCTTGGAAAGAAGGCCCTAATAAATCACCAACCAGGCACATAAACAGAGCTTGTAGGACACCTTTATCGACCACACGCTATGCAATCTCTAAATCCAACAACTCTCAACATCAAAAGACACCTTCTGCACATTAAGCATTGGACCAAGATGATGACGTTAATGAAGAATGGAGTACAATCTCCGAGAATCATAACTAACCAAGGGGCGCCCAAAACTCCAATCCCAATCACACCAAAAGGGACCCTACATGTCTATATTCATTTTGAAAAGATATTCTTGAGGGATAAGATCAATAATCTACATAAAAATTGGCCAATTAGAAGAAGACAGGGCATACTCACGAGCTAAGGTGCACCAATCTTTCCAATAGCAAGAACTGGTATCCCACAAATCCTTCCATAAAAGAATCAATCTTACTAAACCACTACACCTGAAAACAAGTGAGGGTAGAAACACAAGCACCCAGCACCCTCCAAAACTCCAAATTGACCTTCTAGTCGAATCCCACCCATCTCGGTTGCCTAACATCTGCCACCTTACCAAACCAACTACTTTTCTCCATGTTGACCAAATACTTTTATAAATGAAAGATCCATCTATCTGGAAACTATGACGAGCCGAGATGATATCACAAAGCCCAAAGGGCCCTTTAATTCGAGCAACATGTTAAACCGAGAGTAACTAATACCTCAAAAGAACCTGCCAAGGCAGGAACCCCTCCAAACACCAAACCACCCACTTGGCTACCAGAATACTCCTCTAATTCGCCACATCAACCAACCCAAGACCACCCTCTTCCATGGGCATTGTTAGCACTCTGTAAATTTGTTCGATTGATAAACAAACAACACAGGTAACCTACAAACCAACTTTAGAGCTGGGTACTAGCCTGCTCAGCTCAGAGAGGGCTCTCTCCTGTCACTTGGTATTTCTTTGACAATCAATGGCTAGGTTTTGTTGTTTTGGGGGGTTTTTTATAATTTTGTTGGCAAAGAAAGGGAGGGACACTTAGGGCTATGGAGTCAACCTTTTGAAAACGAATGGAAACACTGATTGGTCGGTAGAACTCTCCAGAGGATAAAGGCTAAATGAGACAATAAATCTGAGTTATAATTTGTAAATTTGCAGAGTGTAGGAAGAAAGGAAAACATATAACTGCATTAGAGCATTAAATAAATGAATCCTGAATTAGTTAGGAAGAACTTAACACAATTTAAATTGCTTCAGCCGAGAGGATCACAAGATGAATTATGGGCCTTTGCCTATCCAATTTAAACAGAAGACAATAAAAATGAAATCAGAAATACAGGAAATACATACAAAGAGAGGAGACAAAACTTAGATCACCACCATTAGAATCTTTTCATGGAAACTTCAAGACTTCTGCATGTGTATTCAATTCAGCTCCAAAAAAATTACAATTTAAGTTCCAAATAGCTAAAATCGTGCCCTTGCACTTCTGCAAACCCCTAATTCATTCGGAACTCCTAATATTTATACAAGTTGAGTCCCTTTGGTTTGAAACCGATTACAGTGATTACAAAGAAACGTTTCGGCTTCTAAAACCGAGTACAATGATTAAATGAAATGTTTCGGTTTTGAATCGATCAATTATTATAATGAAACGTTTTTTGATCCAGACTTTGGCTCTTTTGGCGTTTCAGTCCCTCGCTTCGTGAGATTCGTTGTGTTGATCACCTATTCAACTAGGGGGTCAACTCCATGTACCATGAAGATATGCATCATCAGATGCTACCAAGTCAGAGACTTTTTGGTTCTACAGGGCAAAAATCCAGCACATATTTTTGTAATTGGAAATTTCGTTCCCCTGCGTGGGATAATAATGTAATAGATCTGCATGGATCATAGTTAGGTCAGTTACCTTAGGATTTCTTCATTAGGAGAGTTCCTTTCACTGAGTGTTTTTTTTTCGTCAGGTTATTAATTTAGCTTAACCAGCCTTATTAATTTCCCTTGAGTTTTTCACTCCCACAAAATAATTCCTGCAAAGTGGTGAAAGGTGTTCTAATGGATTGATCCTCTGGTAGCTTGTGTTTAGGAATGATGTAAATGACCATGTAAGACATCTCAAAAAGTTTTGCGGAATTCCATCGAGTCTACATAAGCTTTTTTTAATTAATTAAAATTGCCTAAGGTTGGGTAATTTAATTAATTAATTTTTTAGAAATATTGAAAAAACTAGGGCTTTTACTAGGGGTATTTGTGCTCAAAAAAAATGGAATGAGACCCCCTACACCCTTGGACCAAGTTTCAGCTCAGTTGGACAACTTTTGCTAGGTGTTTATCCCTAGGGAGTCTTGGTCAGTCAACACAGCAATTTTAATTGCTAAGTCATGACATAGGAAAAATGTCATTTTTGTAATTTTTGAGAAAATGGATGAAAGTAAAGGTGGAAAATGATGAGAAAGACATATCCTAACCTACCCAACCCATCTCCTAACCTTTTTACACCCCCTAAGCTCACCCTTCACTCATACCCTCACGCCCCTAGAGGGATTTGCGCCCCCTCTCCATGCAAAAACGTTTCAACTTGAAAATAATTAAGTTGCGGGCCCCTCCCTCATGAGGTGCGCCCTTCCTAGCCTCCCACGTCACCTCTAGGGTGTGNTGCTGCTAACAGGACAAGTCTGGCGAAGAAGAAGAAGGATGGGCCCTCCAGGGCCATGCTCAGGTCGATCCTGCTCTCGGTACTCCATGTCTAGGACCTATGGGCCTTGAGACATGATCTCCTAGTTATCCCTAGATATCGGGGATAACAAAGACAACACCCAAAATCATAAGGCTAGGGTTTAAATTTAAATTTCTACAATTTCTTTATTCTTTGCCCCGCTTGTCATTAAGACAAGGTTGTGTGGCTAGGATTGCTTTATTTTTAGTTTAGTTTTTTCATTTCCAACCCCCTTTGGCACAAAATAGGAAGGCTTGCCTTCACCTTGTGCCATTGTGAGTGGTTTGTAGCTCTTATTTTGTATTTCAAGTTTTACTTTCTTTGCCTACACCTTGGATGTGAAGTTGTGTAATGTTCCCAAGCCAATTTTTTCGCTTGGGGACACTAGCTAAACACTGAATCAATTGTTTAATTGTTTGTGTTTGCAGGTTGGCCACTGATATTTCGGCCTTAGGGTTTTATTCAGTTATTCAATACAGTTTTATCAAGATATATTCAATACAATGCAAGATCTCATTAATACACAAGACATGGAACCACAAAGCACAGATCTGACCTTTTATTATGAGAAGTAAGAATCCGATACAATATAGAAGCAGATCTGGAATAACATCAGATGACTCCAAGATAAAGATATGAACTGCTACAAAATGCTCCAATAGAAGACTACAATAAGCCTCCAAAGGTTGAATACACCATGAATACCAATACAAGAAAGATCTAGGCCATATGAAGTGTCAACCCCCAAGTTGGAAGATGCCACGCCCTGTTGAAACCCTGAATAGCCTCAACAATTCAGCCCTGCTGCCAAAGATGTCCAAATGCTCCAATGAAGATGCCAAACTGTAGATCGGGATGTGTAGAGTCCCCTCCTGAAATCTCAAATCGAAATACCAAGGAATGCTCCCCCAAATGTTGAATCCTCAAGTGGAGTTGCGCCCTCCTGAAAACTATCAAACCCTACAATTTCGGCCATGATGAAGGAGGCCTCCAAATGCCTTGAAACTCGCTAGAAAGGTAGATCGAAACACTGCAAGTCATTGGGTGAAGTCTCGGGGTCAGATCTGAGGTATAACCCCTCCAAACTGAATAGATCTGAATCTCCAAAATGCTCTCCTTCTCTCCAATTCGTCCAATACATCCAATAAATCAACTGGCTCATGAAACTCCTCCGGAATGCACTAGATCTAATGGCCAAGACCCTGCAATGAAAACCCGGGTACTAGAATCTGTCGAAGCTCTTCCAATCCCTTGGAACGAACCTCCCTCAAAGAATGGTGTGCCCCCCTTGCTGGAAACCCCCAACGGTGCGCCCTCCTCTTCCTGTGCCTGTGGCTGGTGTAGAACCCTCCTACACTGAATAGATCCGAACTAGAATGGTGTGGAGGAGTATTGCATCCCTGAAACCAAGCTTGGAATCTTTCACCACCGAATCGTCCTATAGGGTTTGTTAAGTCAAAACCCTCAAAACCCCCAAGGTATGGGCTCTCTAGCTAGAAGCCAAATATCAAAACGATAAACATACATGAATGAATGAATAGAGGCCCTTGCCTTTCCTTTATACTTCCTGCTCACCTTGTCCCTCCAAAGTGACTTTCATTTTATTAATATTTAATTAATTAATTAATTAATTAACCCTTTTACCTCTGAAGAGAGTCTTATCTCTCCTTATGGCTTCCTCGGCCACAAAAAGTCACTTCTCACCATTCCATCCTGTAGTGTTGCTCCTCCCGATTCCAATGAGCTATTACACTGAGAGGTTCCTCCAAGTATTGTGCCCAAAATGACCTATTCAGTGAATTTAATTGACTTATAGCTCAAAATACTCAAAATCATGGAAATCATCGGAATGCAACGGAACCAAAGCCAACCTGTGCGGAATGGATCATAATAATGAAATGAGATGAGTGATGCAAGCCAGACCCCAAAATGTCTCTCAATAATCGTTGTACTCGCTATAACCTCCATCTGGCTACTCTGGTCATCATAACCCCCTGTAATGTAATGATGTCCCAAAGTGGAGACATTACAAATTGGCATTGTCAACCCCCAAATATAGTATGGCTAGCTTAGTTGTGTATGTTTGATATGCTCATGCTCATGGTTAAAATTATCTAGTATTAGATCTCACACATAACTAAATGTTAGTGTAAGCCTATGGAGGCATAGGATTTAATCTTGTGCTTTGATATTTCTTTACTTGCAAGCTCTTGGTTCTTAAGCATCTATCTTTCATATTTGCAAGCAAACATGGGCATGTTAATGGTGTAAAGCAATCTCTTTCATTCCAGCATTTCTTTCAAGTTCTTTGTATGCCTTACATGCAATAATCTAACGATTTAGAGCTTCATATCTTGTTGGTTAAATATTTCGGTTTTGGCCCTTCTTGGCACTTTTTGGGCAAGTAAAACTCACTTTAACACACCTAATCACCTAAAAACACTTAGTCCATAGGCNTGGTAGTGTCATACTGCTAGATGCTCATGGACCTAATAGGCTGGCTCGTGATGAGACCCCCTATCCCTCAACCAGGTCTTGTTTTATTATTTTTTATGGGTCCCTCTGTTTCTTGTTGAGAAGCCTTTTATTGCTTTCTCGGGGATCCCTAGGCGAAGCATCTCGAGGTTTTATTCTTAGGCTTTTATCGTCAGCTGCTTTTACCCTCCATGCCCTTTAGCCCATTCTTCCCACAAGGTAGGGTACAACCCCTAAATAATTGGCCAATTGTTGGCCCTTGGTTATGGAAGGTTGCGAAGATTAAGGAAAGAAGCGCAAAGTGCGAATTGCGCAGAAGACAAGTTGATTGAGATTGGGTCAAAGTGACCAAAAGAGCAGAAAAGACGGAGCAAAGTAAGAGAAAGCAAGCCATTGGACGGGGAGATCGAGGAAGACAACTCAACAAGGAATATGGATCGTGGACGACTCAGCAAGCGGAAAAAGCCACCAATGGATGCTTTGGAGCACCTCGCAAGCAAGAAGGAAAGACAAGCTGGCAAAGCCCTAAAAACGCGGGTCAAGTTGACCTAGGGTTTTAGACACCTAGGGTTTTGGTATTTAGGGTTTTAGACACCTAGGTTTTGACCTAAGGTTGTCCGAGAGTCATTGTATTGTATAAATAAATGTCGAGAGGACCTGGGATGGGTTAGAGACAAAGAGAGATTATGTATGATGAGTGATTGTTGTTATTACTGAGAGAGAAGTCTGTATTGTAAGATCTTCAGCCGGGTGCGAAGATCAACCCTGCAGCTGGGTGCACAGGGAGGGGAGAGAGGAGAAGAGAGAGAAAGAGAGAGATTTGCAAGCTAAGAGTGCAGATAGAACTGTATGCTTTCATCTAATATATTATAAAGCACAGTTTTTTGGACATAGCCCTAGGGAGAGGGTGAACCACGTATATCTCGTTGTTGTGTGTGATTGATGTTTTGTTCTTCTGATCTCTGATATATTGTTAATGCAATATTGTGTTAGATCTAAGATATAGTTTGGGCAGTAGGCTTAAGAAAGATAAAGAATCACTAAATCTGTGTGAGAGTGTTGCCCTGGATCCACTTTGCATTTCCTTTGGTTGTAGACACCTGTGTCCTGCAACCCCCTATAGCTACTTCGGGTGAGACTGCATCTGCTCTGCAAGTGTTGCTGAAAGGGCCAGTAGTTAAGGCTTGTTGGTGCGTTGTTAAAACTGAACCTCGGGTCTACCCCTGTGCCAACAAATGGTTCCGTTACCCGGACTGGGACCTTCTTGAGGGAATGTCAAGGTGGTTTCCATCGAAGACGGAGATTCAAACGTGGATAGAAGAACAAGAGAAGGACTTCGTTGAAGCTCAGAATAAGAACCCTAATATTAATACAAAAGACTGGCTGGGAAGGTATATCTTTACTAATATACACGAGATTTTCTTTGGAGGAATTCATAAGGAGCTATATGAGTGGCTAGCTAGATTAGCAGATACCCAATTTGAGATCAGACTCAGACCGCCTGTGGTTTGGACGTCGGCGCTGATCAAGAAGGTCAAGAGAATTGATAATGCCATGTCAAGAGCAGTGGATCACTGGTTTGATAGTACCATCGGAGGGTATATCACTGAGTTTGCTAATGATAGGGTAGAATCATATAGCCAAGCAGAGAGATATTTCTTTAAGGGACCTAGAGGAAAATTTTTACACTTCTTGAAGTTGAAGATCAAGATGCTATTGCCTGAGAAGAACATCCTAAAGATACAGTAGTGGGTCAGATTGAAAAAGCTAATGTTCAAGAATTCAGACAGCGACAGCGACACAGAGTTCGAACACACGCGCAGTGGGAGAACCTTCAGAAACGTTCCTCTGGTGAACTTGTTCGAGCAGAGTCACAAACCACCAGCACAGGAAGAAGGGTTCTACAGTGGAGAAGAAGAAGAGTTGTTGAACGAGGAACATTCAGAGTCCACTGGGGCAGAAGAAGGGAAGACTGAAGAACCTCGCCGAGAAGAGTCAAAAACTTCAGAGACTGTTGAAGTAAGTGTTATTACGCCCCCTGTTGTTTTAACAGCATTAAGTAACCAGAGTAACCTAAGTTATCAAAACACTCAGAGCACTGGTACAAGTGGTTTAGTGCATACTCAATCAGGAACCTTAGGAAGATCTATGGCAGATAAGATGAGGTTACCCACNTGGTAGTGTCATACTGCTAGATGCTCATGGACCTAATAGGCTGGCTCGTGATGAGACCCCCTATCCCTCAACCAGGTCTTGTTTTATTATTTTTTATGGGTCCCTCTGTTTCTTGTTGAGAAGCCTTTTATTGCTTTCTCGGGGATCCCTAGGCGAAGCATCTCGAGGTTTTATTCTTAGGCTTTTATCGTCAGCTGCTTTTACCCTCCATGCCCTTTAGCCCATTCTTCCCACAAGGTAGGGTACAACCCCTAAATAATTGGCCAATTGTTGGCCCTTGGTTATGGAAGGTTGCGAAGATTAAGGAAAGAAGCGCAAAGTGCGAATTGCGCAGAAGACAAGTTGATTGAGATTGGGTCAAAGTGACCAAAAGAGCAGAAAAGACGGAGCAAAGTAAGAGAAAGCAAGCCATTGGACGGGGAGATCGAGGAAGACAACTCAACAAGGAATATGGATCGTGGACGACTCAGCAAGCGGAAAAAGCCACCAATGGATGCTTTGGAGCACCTCGCAAGCAAGAAGGAAAGACAAGCTGGCAAAGCCCTAAAAACGCGGGTCAAGTTGACCTAGGGTTTTAGACACCTAGGGTTTTGGTATTTAGGGTTTTAGACACCTAGGTTTTGACCTAAGGTTGTCCGAGAGTCATTGTATTGTATAAATAAATGTCGAGAGGACCTGGGATGGGTTAGAGACAAAGAGAGATTATGTATGATGAGTGATTGTTGTTATTACTGAGAGAGAAGTCTGTATTGTAAGATCTTCAGCCGGGTGCGAAGATCAACCCTGCAGCTGGGTGCACAGGGAGGGGAGAGAGGAGAAGAGAGAGAAAGAGAGAGATTTGCAAGCTAAGAGTGCAGATAGAACTGTATGCTTTCATCTAATATATTATAAAGCACAGTTTTTTGGACATAGCCCTAGGGAGAGGGTGAACCACGTATATCTCGTTGTTGTGTGTGATTGATGTTTTGTTCTTCTGATCTCTGATATATTGTTAATGCAATATTGTGTTAGATCTAAGATATAGTTTGGGCAGTAGGCTTAAGAAAGATAAAGAATCACTAAATCTGTGTGAGAGTGTTGCCCTGGATCCACTTTGCATTTCCTTTGGTTGTAGACACCTGTGTCCTGCAACCCCCTATAGCTACTTCGGGTGAGACTGCATCTGCTCTGCAGGTGTTGCTGAAAGGGCCAATAGTTAGGGCTTGTTGGTGCGTTGTTAGAACTGAACCTCGGGTCTGCCCCTGTGCCAACAAATGGTTTCGTTACCCGGACTGGGACCTTCTTGAGGGAATGTCAAGGTGGTTTCCATCGAAGACGGAGATTCAGACGTGGATAGAAGAACAAGAGAAGGACTTCGTTGAAGCTCAGAATAAGAACCCTAATATTAATACAAAAGATTGGCTAGGAAGGTATATCTTTACTAATATACACGAGATTTTCTTTGGAGGAATTCATAAGGAGCTATACGAGTGGCTAGCTAGATTAGCAGATACCCGATTTGAGATCAGACTCAGACCGCCTGTGGTTTGGACGTCGACGCTGATCAAGAAGGTCAAGAGAATTGATAACGCCATGTCAAGAGCAGTAGATTACTGGTTTGATAGTACCATCGGAGGGTATATCACTGAGTTTGCTAATGATAGGGTAGAATCATATAGCCAAGCAGAGAGATATTTCTTTAAGGGACCTAGAGGAAAATTTTCACACTTCTTGAAGTTGAAGATCAAGATGTTATTGCCTGAGAAGAACATCCTAAAGATACAGTAGTGGGTTAGATTGAAAAAGCTAATGTTCAAGAATTCAGACAGCGACAGCGACACAGAGTTCGGACACACGCGCAGTGGGAGAACCTTCAGAGACGTTCCTCTGGTGAACTTGTTCGAGCAAAGTCACAAACCACCAGCACAAGAAGAAGGGTTCTACAGTGGAGAAGAAGAAGAGTTGTTGAACGAGGAACATTCAGAGTCCACTAGGGCAGAAGAAGGGAAGACTGAAGAACCTCGCCGAGAAGAGTCAAAAACTTCAGAGACTGTTGAAGTAAGTGCTATTACGCCCCCTGTTGTTTTAACGGCATTAAGTAACCAGAGTAACCTAAGTTATCAGAACACTCAGAGCACTGGTACAAGTGGTTTAGTGCATACTCAATCAAGAACCTTAGGAAGATCTATGGCAGATAA
Organism: Picea glauca; assembly: GCA_000966675.3. Lineage (NCBI taxonomy): Eukaryota > Viridiplantae > Streptophyta > Pinopsida > Pinales > Pinaceae > Picea > Picea glauca. The sequence continues at coordinate 44,778 of JZKD02S1674866.1, forward strand.
GATGAGGTTACCCACCTTTAGGGGAGATGGATCTGATGATCCTGATCAACATTAGTTCTTATGCGAAGCTGTATGGAGTATTAAGAATGTCACCGACGAAGCTGTTAAGAGAGCTCAGTTTAGTACTACCCTGAGAAATTGCGCACTGAGTTGGTACATGAAGTTCGTCCAAGGAATTGTCCATCTGAAACTGTTGAACGAGATCACGATTGCGTTGATTGCAGAATTCAAGAAACCCAAGTCGGAGTCACAGTGCATCACAAAGTTGAAAGAAATTAAGCAGAAAGTAGCTGAACCTGTTTGGGAGTTTGATCAGAGGTTTAAGACCTTGACAGGCCATTTGAGTTTTCATATTCCAGACGAACAAAATAAAGAATGGTTCATTGCTGACATCTTACCACACATCAGAGTCCCTCTGATGCAACAGAAGATCGCTCCGCAAGCTGAGGCGTTGGAGATCGCTATGAAACTAGAATCAACCCCTATGGGAGAGTCCAGCTCATGTATGAGTCAAATTTTGAGTCAGCTAACTAGCTTATCACTACAGGTCGAAGATATGAAGAAGGATAAGGGAAAAGATAAAAGAGAAGATATTTGGTGTATCAGATGCAAATCAGAAGGTCATTATAACGAGCACTGTCCCCTATTTCATGAGTACTTGGCTTCAGGAGCCCCGAGCCCTTTGAAGCAGATTACTCTACCTTGGTGCGAGGTACGTAGAAATAGACATCGGCCTGGAGAATGCTATTACATGCAAAAATATGTCCAGACACCTACCAATCTTTACTACACATTCTGTAAATCTGTGGGGCATGATGAGAAAGATTGTAGGGCTTATGACCTCTTGCATGAAAAATCAACATATAGAATTCAAGGCGAAGTACAGCAAGAAGGAAATACTACGCAGTTTAACTCCCCAGGAAGAGGAAACTTCAACCCTCGTGGTGGATTCAGAGGAAGAGGACGAGGAGGAGGCATGGGCCGAGGTCAAGGTCAGATCATTTGTTATAACTATGCACAGCCAGACCACTTGGCAAGGGACTGTCAAAACCCTTGTACCACTTGCAGTTATTGCAATTCAATTGAACATGTCATAGAAGATTGTCCTGCGTTGTTAGCCAAACTTCAGGAAAGACGATGAGGGAACCAACAAGTACAACTAATCTCAGCAGAACCTCGCGAAGTGGATCCTAGAGTCGTCGTTATCACTAGAGGAGGCGCTGCTACAGGGGAAGACAGGGTGACTCCAGGGAAGATTACAGAAGAATCAGGAGTTAGAAGAGCTGCAGAGAAGACACAGGAGTTTGATCCAAAGAAAGAGAAGCAGACATTTGAAGAGGCAAGAAAAGAATTTGGAAGAGATCAAGCTTCTTCATCAAAGGCACAACCAAAAGTGAGAGAATGTGGAATGGCCCTGGCCTTTGATCAGTCTACTTCGGCTGGAGAAGGAAAAGAGGCAAGCAGACTTGTGGAATTCTTATGTACTTGCATTAATTTGATTAAGGACGAAAAAGCCATACAAGAACTACAAAATTTGATCAGACAGTATGAGATAGGAAGGGTAGATCCTCTACTGAATAAAGCAGTACATCAACTATCCAAAAAGAGAAGGACAAATAAGGAACTGCACCTTAATGCTCAAATTGGAGATTATGATATAGATTATGTGGTCCTCAACTTAGGATCGGAGGTCAATGTTATGACGAAGCAAACCTGGGCATTGATGGGAAAACCTAAGTTGATCTATTCCCCTATCAGGCTTAGGATGGCTAATCAGTAGGCAGTAAGCCCCTTTGGTAGCCTGGAACATGTCCCTATGGACATCGACGAGGTAAGAACGTTTGTCAACTTCGAGGTGATTGAGATAGTTGATGATAGTTGTCCTTATCCTACGTTGTTAGGAATCGATTGGGCTTTCAACAATTCCACTGTTGTTGACTTAAAGAAAAGAAGAATGACATTTGAAGGTGATGGCCTTAGGGTCATTGCACCTCTAGATCATGATGAAGGTCGAAGATACACAGAACCTATCAGAGAAGAAGACCGCGCATACGAGCTAGAGAATATATATAAATTGACAGTCAGACAGCAGGATTACATTAATCCTACAACAGAT
>JZKD02S1674867.1:0-14417 GCA_000966675.3 Picea glauca
CATCCCAAGGCAAGGAAATCTAGGCTAGGCTAAGGTTACAGAAAAAACAACACATAACCACAAGGAAGGGATTCTCTCCAAGGAACCTCCCACGCTCACTGCCCACAGACCCTCATTCCCCACATGCCTGTTCCACCCTAGGAGTATACACCTTCTCTGTCACCTGGAAAATCCTTCGACTGCTAATCTCCCTTGCCTTGGGTTACAGGAACAGGCCAGACCGGAAGTCTCCGGGCTCTCTGGCAGCTACAGGGTTCCTTCCAGGAGTTCTCTCCTTCCTCTACGCACTCTCTCACCTGGAGGGAGTCGCTCACAAGTCCCACAACCTGTTCTTCCAATCTTCAACCACCTCTCTCACCTGGAGAGAGTGTTGTACAAACTGGCCAACAAGCCACACAGGATCAAACAATACACGTCCACCACAATCCACGGGATCCAGACACGAACACACCAGGGCAGCTCCAGACAGGTGCAACAGTATAACCAGGCTTAGCAGGGACGAGACACTTCTGTTTTCTCAATTTGGCAACACGGAATAGACTCACATTCTGGATTCTCAAGGATGCGTGACGAGTCGTCCACGTAGGGGTCGATTCAGACTCCGCAGTTTAGAACAAAGAGGGGGTGTACCAACTTTTCGGAACAAAAACAGACTCTTTCCCCAAATCCACGCAGGCTTCTCGTTCAGGGAATATTCACACCAGTTTTCTCAGAGCCAGACACAGACTTTTCGAATCACAGGGATGCCCGAAGGTTCTCTACAAGAGTCGGGTTGGTAGTACTATCCAGGGCTCCGTACGCGTTCATACAATCGGGTAGAATGGGGAAGGAACCTTCTCATGGCTCACCCTGGCCATTTTATTCGCATGCGTCAGGGTTGACACTTGTCACCCATGAAACTGCATGCGTTCCACTAGCACGCATCTCCCTTGCATGTTCTCCCCTTGCCAAAAACTTAGGATAAACATAAAATGCACATGTCTTTTGGGGATAATATTAAAATATTATTCCCAGGCTTAAGCCCCCTAGGCTTAGCCCCTAGGCTCAACACTTAGCCCCTTTTCCCACCTTCCAACCCCTAATTCCTTGCCCATCCTATGGATGCTCAGCCCCCCTTCACTCATTCATCGTGGTCGGTCTGCACATGGCTGTGTTTATGTTTTATTAATTGTTCTGCGTGATTACATATACAACAACAGGCTCTTGGCCTTCAACACTCAGGCTCCCTGGCCTTACAACACATAAGCCTCCAGCTTATAAAAACTTGGCTCACCAGCCTATAAAACATAATTACAATTCATTTCTGAACATGGTTTACAACGGGGCTCAGCCTTAGGGACACTATAAGGACACTCTCACCATTATTTCTCTTCAAGTTATTTAACTTAGTAAGGTAATAGTCTTTCTTAATACCCCATTTCTTCAAAAAATATTCATGCGACTACCCCCAATACCTTATAGAACCATTATGAATGTTTCTAAAACACTTCATAGCCTCCCCTTATAGGGTATGAGAAAAATTTCTAGAAAAAATATCATCATCTTCCACATATAAATTATCTATGTGGTCTTGGAAGGTAGTGGGGTGATCCTCAATATCAATGTCATTCCCCACATTGAATCTAGGTAAAACTTTGAGGTATCCATTACACAGGTCTCACAACTAGTCCATGGGAGGTAGAACTAGGGGTTTGAATCTTACTACTAGCTAGGGATTAGGAGGGTTTGGGCCAACCATAGGAGTATTAGTATTTTGGATCTTTTTTTTTTTTTACTGGTAGAATCAACAACTAGTCAGGCACGTACTCGCGTGACACAGGGTCGTGTTATCCAACTGCTATCACTATAGCCTCTAGGTGTGCCCACGATGCCCCATACGTGACACACAAGGAAAGATAGGGTTTCAAACTAATGACTTCACATAACAAAGTGCCTTAAAAACACACTAGTACATCACTGACTGCCCTACACCTCGAGGGCTTAAGATTCTGGATCTTAGGGTAAGTGGGGCTTCCACAATAAGTGGGGTCCCTGAATTGACAAAAAAATGTAAGGTATGAATGACCACAACTTGAGGGGATGTGGTAGGGTCAAAAGGTGATGAGATATGATTTATAATATTCCTTTTTCCCAATGGGGCTTTGTGAGAAAAATGATTATTTAACCTTCCTAAATAATAAAATAAATAGGCCCTTGTGATAGGTCTATCAATGGTAAAAAAGGGTAGGAAATAACCTATGAAGACTATCCTAGATATGACACATGGGTATGAAGACTTGACATAATAATATCATCAAAGAAAGAAGATTGAGTAGGAAATGGAATAATAATATCAAGCCACCCACCTAAAGATACACCTAAGAATATTTTCCTCTTGCGATAGACAAGGTCTAGATCTGGTAGTGGAGCAATCAATTGTCTCTTTAAGTTGGACCTTGTGACAACAGATTAGGAATATGTATTTTTAGGGTATCTTCTTCCCTAGTGGAACCACCTTGCAGACCACTTCCTTGGTTTTGTTTATCATGGTTTGTTTCCAACACCTTCTCAAGGAAAATATATACCTCCCTCTATGGTAGGGCATGCCTCACTATGCTCAAAAAATAAAAATGCTCAAGAATGCTACCTATCRATTGTCTAGTAGTTTGTTTCCTCTTGATCCAGATTTGGATCCAGGAGCTTGATAGGGYTMAGAAAAGCCTAMAAATCAATGTTCTCARAATGATGTCAAAATGGATGGGTRYGTAGGCCTCGTCAATACGAACCCAACRCAACTTGAACRGGCTTAAACAACYATCATATGMTCCTGATATCRCGATCTRAAGTTCAGGTCAAACTGGCAAAAAATCAAAGTCAAAGTCAACAACATGAAACGTKGCAGGTGTGCTTAYGTGTCCAATTGATGACAGGGCAKGTATGATGCTGACATGTGGGTGAATSATTGATTGACAAGTGGTATCAGAGCTAGTTGACATTTGGAATTTGAGTTTTGCATGTTAGYCAGGGYAGGAGTCAGAAAAATCCAAGGGGGATTCRACTCARTCAGGSCAYGATTCCATCAAGCTTCTTCGAGCAAGAAACACTTGGTCACATTATTAGAAGAGAGGACATTGTGAAGATAGTTGTTGGAGGYTGCATCCAGAGTTGYGACRCTCAACAAATCSTGAAGGGCCCKAGCAAAAGACRRATGYTRCAAAGGAACATAAGGACGTTGTCRAGGAGCAGAAGGACGCTGYAAGAGGACAACAGRCAGATGCTGCAAAGAAGYAGAGGAACRMCCRTGACACTCYGTTKGCAWGAGATGGTTCGTCTGAMTGGAACTGGGCAAATTTTATGCCCTATATGTRAATTGAGTCAATGTCATTGTCATTGATGTAATAAAAGTGATTTGATTTATGGAATCACTTATTGAGTCTAGTTAATGTTAAGTCTAGGYTRTTTGTCATTWGTYAATTGATGTAAGGATATGGTCGATTTATGTRATAAACCTTTTGGRGACCAAAAGGTCCTTAGTGRGAAGGCGTGATCTAGATTTAAATCCAGGAGCTTGATAGGGCTCARAAAAKCCTAAAAATCAATGTTCTCAKAATGATGTAAAAAYRGACGGGTGCGTAGGCCTYGTCAATRCGACCCAAYGCAACTTGAAYRGGCTCAAACGRGCGTCGTATGCTCCTGATATYGYGATYTGAARTTCAGGTCAAAGTGGMAAAAAKTCAAAGCCAAAGTCAACAGTCCATACAACATGACACGTGGYAGGTACGGTGATGATGTGGCARGTGTGCTTACGTGGCCAATTGATGATAGGGCAGGKAYGATGATGACACATGGGCGAATCATTGATTGACAAGTGGCATYAGTCCAACGAATAARGAGGTKCCAYGTGACCCWRACTTGGRCTKCCAYRTGGMAACAAGTGGTTGGCTCGTTTGGTTGTATGTTATAAAAATTATGGTCTCCCYGAGTTTTGAACTCGTAACCTCCACRGTAGGCTAYGCCTTAGSAAGAGGTCGGGTKCCATTGCACCAAACATGGGACTTGTTAATACAACCCACTTTATTRTTTTATAAAGTGAATTAAAGCATTAAATGGGGGCGAAAAGGGCTAGGGCTAAGCCCCAACCCACGRTTATGTGTATTGCATGTGACCRRTGTATACAAAGGCWYGCGRGGGTTATAACRGTTGGMTCTAACCCCASGATTTCRAGCTTATCCACAGGTCACCCCATRGGACCCAAACTATAATTGATAGTTGGGCGCATATGTTTAAGGGCACGGTTTTATTATAACCACCATGTGACCTATACCTGCGGAGTAAAGGCCARYGCACARCCCTTTGGGCTGGCGCTTGGCCATTTTTAGTCCATGTGACYGAATAATTAGGAGCRCGCACCTATTATGGGGGCTTATACCCATATTAAAACTAAAATGGGTTTTTAACCATATCTTTATGGTTTTTTTAGTGATTTTATTAACCAGTTTTGGTTATTTTGCCATATCTTGGTGGATATTGGGCCAAATTGAGTGCCACGAAAAGTGGGATGTTGGGATTTGATCTYTCTACCTCATGAATATATAAGCCAAGTCATTGTGAGGTTTTAAACAAGCAAGAMKMARCAAATAATCTTGAATCAAGTYGASGAAGAACTTGCCAAGRTCAAGTAGTCTTKAGCAGTGCMGAGTARCTGAGCTTTGGAGGCAGTTTMTGGGAGTTCTACTACTCCATTTTCAGTGTCGTCTRTTGCATCAGGATTYTGAGACATGTCATGCTGACATCATCATTGAGACATGTGGAAACACARYAGTAGGGTGACTGGACARTGACAGGGACCAATCACATGTTRACATGTGGCATCGTGGAGGACCAATGAAAGGGTGCCACGTGGCCCAGACRTGGGCTGCCACATGGCACCCCATCATTGGTTGAGTAGGAAAAATTATATTGGAGCTCATGGGGTTCGACCCCATGACCATTTGGTAGAGCAAAGCCTTGAGAATAGTCCTTTTYCCAATGCGCCACTTTGGTGCTTGTTTGATATAATTYAGTTTTTAATAAATAAAGTGTTTGTATCRTGCATGGAGGGCGGAAAGGGGCTGGGGCTAAGCCCCAACCCATGGTTTTMATTGTGCATATAACCRTAGGGGGCRCAGGCRTTGTATATACAACCRCYAKYGCGCATGTTAAGCAACTGTCTGCCAAAAGATTYAGSGCCATGACYAGGACCCAAGGCTTGAAATAAGGGCGYGRTTCCATTGAAGGTGCATGTGATCAGAATAGGGGGGYRCAYRCATGAATTGGGGGMTTAAGCCCATATTTTTATACAAAGTGGGTTTTTGACTATACAGTTTGGATTTTTTTATTGTTTTTAAGCCTGTAATAGTGGATTTTGGCCATTATTKGGAGACATTGGATTCTTTTTKAGCCCAAATTTTGGGAGGAAGTTGGGGAATGATAACCAACTCCRGATCTATATAAACTAGGYCTGTTTGAGGCCATGGAGGACARTAAAAGWAGAGTTATGCTGAAGCARAWCCATTTTTATGYAGGGAAGYTRTTGAGGAGCAKACRCTTRCAGGCCATTTCTGGGAGCTTTGGTCATCYGTTTTGCGTGTCGTTTCTTCTGYTGGGTTCTAGAGATCTRGAAGAAAATGACYAGATMWGTCTTRTAKMCTTATGGCACTGYTGCGATGTACTTATTGAKCTTTGAACAWAAATAAAGAAGYCTGCCCCACTRAGACAGGCCYARAGACGTAGGCAATTTTGTGCCGAACTCCGTTATCACTTCTCTTGTTATGGTTTGTTGTTCTTATTGCTTATGTTYAGATYTGTATATTATCTTATGGCTGYTGTGTTTCTTCATTAAATYCATCCTYTTTCATTCARCTTCTTAAATTKTTTAATAAACGCATGCAATTAATAACTCAACCATAGTCATTAAAAGATMTTTTCGGATCACCTCTCTAACTAGAAAAAAAACCCTATGTTGTATACCAAGATAGAGTCCTTGTTAGTGGAGGCYAGTTYTACTRTTGTCCCTTGGGTTGTTCCCCTCTCTCATTAGGGTTTCAATTCTGGGGAATAATGTGTAGGAGCACCTTCCTATGCCACTCTAGGCCTTCAATCTAGTTGTTAGGTTAGAGGGGTGGTACCCTCAATTATCCTAAAGTTATCATCTAGAATATCACACTAGAACTAGTTTTTCCATGAAGATTCAACTAGATTTATTGAAAAGACAAAGTGGTGCATGAAAATAGTCCCTACAACTACGACGATTTATGTTTTCTTTAAAAGTGGTGAAAGGGAAAAATTACTTAGAGATTATCGAGGATACAGTTTATTAATCCAATGCATAAGGGTGTCTTAATCATGATGTTATATTCACAAGACATAGTGATAGGAAATGAACATGCATCATAAGAAGAAGCAACACACTACTTTCTCATTTTACAAGTTCATTTTTAACATTGAAAATCAAATAGGCAAGACAAACATCGATCCATTGCTTTATGCATCATAAAATATAAGACAAAAAATGGAAGAACACATTCATTACTTACTTTTTTTTATTGTTTCATTAGTGTGAATGTGCCTGGATCCTTATTATAAAATAAAACCAACTATTCTTTGAAATATAATACGGGCACTAGATGGGGACTATAAATTCTCAGTCATGTGCCTCTTTTGCTTCCTTCCCAAAATCTAGATCTTACAATTGTGTTTATAGAGAAAAGGAGGACAATATTAGAAGGGATACATAATCCATGTGACATATCCTTCTGACATGGGGTCAATGAAACAATACAAAATGATAGGTTATAGTCTTGAAATTTTAGCAACCTGACCGTATTCAAATTCATGATTGTTGCTTACAATACCGAGGGTTTCTTATATAGAATTTGAATGGTGTGTTGCTACTGTTGATTATTCCTTCCTCTATTAGGGCTTAACAATCAATTAAGGGCCACCACTCATCTCTAATCTCTACAAAATTAGGGGGACACGTGAGAGTGAAATTGAAAATAGTTGCTTACTACTTTGATCTCTTTTCCCTTATAGAATCACCTTCGTTTTCAGTTTGGGAAGGTTTTCTCACTTGTGATGAAGCTACTATTATGGGCGTCTAGGAAGGTACCTAATGTCTAGGAAACATCCAAGCAAGAGGAGAGACTTCCTGAGATGCTCCTTGTTGGGGTTACCTTTTGGAAAATTCATATACAATGCTAATTTGTAGTCACTCCTCCTTATCTACTATATTTCCACCTCCCAAAACTATAAAGGACTTCTATCTCTATCATTTTTTTTGTGATTTATGGGGCCTAGAGAGTAGACAAGATGACTTATGAGGGTTTAATGGGAAATTGATGGATGAAACTAATTGGAAACCCCTAGGGTTGAGGGAATAATCCCTTTATCTTTCACTGATAAGTTATTCCTAGCTACACTCAGTGACCCATTATATGTATCTAGAGAATGTGTATTTAATTGATCATCCCTTGGGCATGGAAGACCATGGCCTATTATAGTTCCCATGTCACCCATGAAGTCCTTAATGGGAGTTTCTACTGCAACAACTCTCCTATCAGTTATCCTCCATATTTCCATTTTTTTATCACAATTATCAACATCCATAGATAGGAATGTTATTTCTATGACTTTCAACAATTATAGCACTTGAGATCGAATATTGTTAAGGACATAATTGATTATTTCTATCACTGGAACCTTTAGCTCAACTTCTTTTCTTGTCTCACTCATATATTTTTTCACCTACTTGTGGAGACCATCAAATTCCAAGTGGTACTACATGTGGTCTTTAAGTTTGGGAAGGTCATTTAAGACATAAAACTAAATGGTTCCCTTGATAGATTTTATAGCTACCTGCAATATAGACTTTACCAAGGCTTCCTTGTACCTAGTTTTCCAAAAACCCCTCTCCTTACTTAGTGTCACTACCTGCTTCTTCACCTAGTGCCACTTCTTTTGTGCTTCTTCCATATTTATCACTTGCATTTTAAAATATTATTTTCTCTTGTTAGTTAAGATTCGAGTGTTGGTGGCTTGGACCAAACTATCTTGGGGATTTTCCTTCCACTACTCAACTTCTTTGAGGAGTGTTTCAATCTTCTACTAAAGCTGCATTGAGTTTTCATCTACTATCCCTTGATTCAAAATATTGAAAGCAATGGTCTTGTTCATTTTCTCCTATGTGACTTTATATTGTAGGGGCTTGATATTCTTCTTGGACTCATCCAGTTGCAAGGATATATCTATCTCTTTGCCTTGCTTAGCTTCCAAAAATGTTACCCTTCCCTCTTAGGATTGTTTTTTGCATTAAGGACATCATTTTCATTTTTCAAAAAATTGACCTCATTAGTCAATTTATGCTTTTCCTCTACCATTTTATGAGTCAGATGAATATTCGAGTTGCCTAATTGTTCTCTAATGATTTTATCCTATATTCATTCTCTTTTAGGAGGGATATAACTTCAACAATTACATGTGAATCCCTCCCTATGGAGACCAACCCACTCTCCAATTCCCATTTTTCCATTTGTAGGGCCTTGGTCTAGGAGGATCTAGAACGCTCAAAAGTGATCCATGAGGCTCCAAAATGCTAAAAAAATGATCTTCTCAAATGATAATGAAAACAACTTCATTATGTAGAGATCGATGATAGCTTTCCAATGATGCAAAAATCACCTCAAACATAGTTCATATGAAAAAGTTATGGCCATTTGAAGTTTGACAAAAACAGTGAAAAAGGGGGTGCCACATGGCATGATGACATGGAAAGTACCGTTGGAAGTGACATGGCAGTATGATTGACATGTTATAAAACAAGTTGACGTGGTAGGTGACTGGACTGGGGATTGGCATGTTCACTGTGTATAATTAATCGCATGGACCAATAAGAGGCTGCCACATGGCAGCCCCTGATTGGCCCATGTTGGCTAAGCATCCAAAAGTTTGTTCATGCTCAACGGGATTCAAACCTATGATCTCCACGATTGCAATACAATGAATTAACCAACTAAGCCACGTGTGAAATGCAATGACATGCGGGAATTAATATATTTAATGATTTAAATATTTAACAACGTAAAATATGGTGGGTAGGTGGTTTGAATCTGCACCATATCATCAACAAACTTCGGTTATTTATGGAATGAATAGAATAATAATAAAAAACATTTCCTTAGTTATGGAACAAATGGAATATATATTAATGGTTAGTTATAACAAATAACCCATATATTAAATGGGGTTGGGCGAGTTGGAACCGCCAATCACCATTATAAAACATCCATGATTCCACCATTGGGCTACAAGAATCGGCCATGCCAAGATTTCGAGCTACTTTTCTTTTTTATAGATTTTTGTTTAGGCTTGGTAATATAAACCAACGTGGGGTTTTGTATCTAATGGGTTTCAATTATGTATCTTGGGTTTAAAAAGCTCTTTGTATGAAAACTTTAAGGTGGAGTTAGTGCATAGACATCCCACGTGGATTATTTATTCCAAGGGGTTTCACTTATGTATTTTGGGACTTATGAGCATGTTGTAAAGGCTTTATTGGAATTCGTGCCAAGAGCGGGTATAGTCTCGTTATGCGTGTAAAAGGTTTTTTTTTGGGTACATGTTTAGAACATAGTTAAATTTATACTCGTTTTTCTCAAAATTTCATGAGGAATTCAGTAATAACCTCTGTTTTTTGGATTGAGAATCATAATTAAAGGGTTCCTCAAAAATTTGGTATTTGTAAGTTTATTCATTGTAATTTTGGCATTTGAGAATTAAAGAGTAGTCTCACTATTTGAAAAGGGACCCGAAGATGTAGCCCAAGATGGGTGTACTTCGTTAACACATTGTGTATGCGCCATTTGAATTGTTTTTTTTATCTTACTTTACTTCATTCAACATTTTATTTCCACACGTTATTTATCTCAGTTATTGAAGTTTATGGATAAGTGAGTATTTTCACATGTTATTTGCACATAATCAAAGTCGATCTTCATTTCCAGAATCTGGTAGAATGTTTATGTGTATTTAAGAAATAATTTTACATCTAAGTATTTTTGGATCAAGTTGGTATCAGAGCGAGGTTTGATGTGTATTTTCAAGTGAATTCTTATGAGGTCCAAATCTAAGCGAGGTGAAGGCAAGCTTGTAAGTTATAATCCAGAAATTGGTTCAAGGAGATTCATTCGAAGAGAAGAAATTGATTCAACAAGAAGGTTAGGTCCTTACGACTTTGAAGATGATTTATTCGAGGCATTTAATTTGATGAAGGCCATGGTGGAAGAAATGTACGAGGATCGAAAGAAGGCCAAGGGAGAAAGCACATCGGTAAAAACTGAAGCAATTAAAGAAGAAGGAGAAGGTGAAGAACCTCCAAAGCCTCCTTCATCCCCATCATCATCATCGTCGTCTTCCTCCTCCTCCTCCTCCTCCTCCTCCTCATCTTCTTCTGATGAAAGTGAACATTCTTCTCATAAGAGGAAGAAGCATTCTATGAAGTCTTCTCATTCTCATGATTTGCCTACTTATGATGGAGAGTTGAATGCAGAGAAGTTGGTTAATTGGGCCAAACATATTGAAGTATATTGCAGGATACATAAAATCATAAATGACACTTCAAGGATACGGTTGGATAATCTTCGCCTGAGCGACACAACCTTGATATGGTGGGAGAGTCAGACACAAGTTGATCTTATTCAACATGGTAAAATTATTTCTTCCTGGATTGAATTTACTGTTGCATTAAGAAATCAATTTTATCCATTAGCTTATATGCAAACATTAATGATTGCTTGACAACATCTAAGGCAAGGAAAAGGTTTAAATGTTCAAGGCTATACACAAGAATTCAAGAGGAAGGCATTATCTTTGGGAATTCCATTACATACTCCTGAAACTCTTGTAAAGTATATTGGTGGTTTGCACTCATATCTTCGACATAGCTTATTGATGTTTAATCCTACTAATATTGAAGAAGTATAAGTACAAGCTACTCATATTGAAGCCAACAAAGGAAAATATGTTGAGGATATGTCAGAGGAGCCACATGAATTCAAGGAGCAGTCAAAGGGAAAAGGGAAGAGTAAGAAGACAACTACAGTGAAGAAGGATGAAGAGAAGAAGCCTACCTGTTCTCACTACGAGAAAAAAGGAAATGATGAGAAGCATTGTTGGAAATTGCATCCAGAACTGAGGCCAAAATGGGCTCAACCTAGGAAGGGTAAAAAGAATACCACGACTATAGTTCAAGATCTTGGATCAGAGTCTGAAGATGAAACTAAGGTTACAACTATGGGAATCAAAGGTAAATATTTTGTTGTAAGTTTTTGTTTGCCTACTTTTTCTTCAAAGGATAATGTAATTTCTGAAGGAAGGAAAAGAAATGATATGTTTCATTTACGAGTTATCTCAAAGTACACTAAGATTGATACAATTGTTGATAGTGGATCACAAGTGAATCTTATTTTAAAGCAAGTTGTTCATAATTTGAGATTGGAAACTAGGCCTCATCAGAGACCATATCATTTGGGTTGGATTTGTGATAATGCTCAAGTACAGGTAACTAAGCAATGCAAGATACAATTTGAGATCACATCCAGTTTCATTGATGAGGTAGAGTTAGATGTGGTTCCACTTGACATTTGCAGGATGGTTTTGGGAAGTCCATACTTGTATGACAAGAAGAGAATTTTCTACAGGGAACATGACAAGTATAATATTTTCAAGGATTGGATTGAGTTCATTGTGAGAGCTCATCAGATGAAGACGAATTTGACAGTTGTCACTACAGGACACATGCAAGTTAATGCTAGTATCCAGGATCCATATTTATAGCCTACGATTGAAAGTAAAACATGTCATTTGGTTGATGTAGTTCTTGTAAATAATGGAAAATATGTTGATGGTTCATTCTTTTTCGCATCGACATATTCAATTTTGTTGCTCAGTTTATTACCAATCAATGGAGTATGGTTAGCTACTGCAACAATGAATGGCAGAGTTTGTGAATTTAAGGGAATGGTTAACTTGGTCAGTAGTGTTGTTTTAGTCTTGATTATTATTGTGATGAGTCAGGTGCTCATTATCCAAGCATGAAATATTGATGATACTGGACAAGTGAGGCAAAAGTAGGCTCACTTCATTTTTGAATGATCCATACTTTTGGAGGTCCAAAAGTTCTTCAATGGGGAGGTTATCCAAGAGGATCTAGAATGCTCAAAAGTGATTTAGGAGGATCCAAAATGCTAAAAAATTGATCTTCTCAAATGTTAATGAAAATAAATTCACTGAGTATATCTTGGTAATATCTTTCTAACGGGACAAAAATCGCCTCAAACGAAGTTCGTATGAAAAAGTTATGGTCGTTTGAAGATTGGCAAAAACAGTGAAAAGGGGGTGCCACGTGGCACCACTAGAGGGTGACACATGGAATGATGACGTGGAAGGTACAGTTGGAAGTGACATGGAAGTATTTTTGATAGGTAACAACATAAGCTAACATGGTAGCTGACTGAACCGATGATTGACATGTTGACTGTGTACAGTATGACGTGGACCAATCAGATGCTGCCACATGGTAGCCCTCGATTGACCCATGGCTAAGCATCCAAAATTTTGTTCAGTCTTGGTGAGATTCAAACCCGTAACCTACATGATACCAATACAACAACTTAACCAATTAAGCCACGAGTGCACATGTTATGACATGTGGGAATTAAAATATTTAACGACGTAAAATATGGTGGGTGGGTGGTTGAACCCGCACCATATCATCAACAAACTTCCGTTAGTTACAGAACGAATGGAATAATCATAAAAAAAAATTAGTTTGTTATGAAATTAATGGAATATATATTAATGGTTTGTTGTAACAAATAAACCATATATTAAATGGGGTTGGGCAGGTTGGAACCACCGACCCCTGTTATAAAACCCCCACGATTTCACCATTGGGCTACAAGATTCGGCCATGCCAAGGTCTCAAGATACTTTTCTTTTGTATAGAGCTTTGTTTAGGCTTGGTACATAGAAACAAACTTAAGGTTTTGTATCCAATGGGTTTCATTTATGTATCTTGGGTTTAAAAATCTCTTTGTATGAAAGCTTTAAGGTGGAGTTAGTGCATAGACACCCCACATGGATTATTTATTCCAAGGGGTTTCATTTATGTATTTTGGGATTTATTAGCATGTTGGAAAGGCTTTATTGTAATTCATGTCAAGAGCGGGTATAGTCTCGTTATGCGTGTAAAAAGGGATTTTTCGGTCCCTATTTAGAACATAATCAAGTTTATATTCATTTTTCTCATAATTTTGTGAGGAATTCAATAATGACCTCTGTTTCTAGGATTGAGCTTCATAATTAAAGGGTGTCCTAAAAAACTTGGTATTTGTAAGTTCATTCATTGTAATTTTGGCATTTGAGCATTAAAGAGCGGTCTCATTGTTTGAAAAGGGACCCGGAGATGTAGCCCAAGATGGAAAAACTCCGTTAACAAATTGTGTATGTGCCATTTGAATTGTTGTTGATCTTACATTACTTCAATTTTGTTTCCGCGCAAGTTATTCATATAAGTTATTGAAGTTTATGGTTAAGTGAGTATTTTCACATGTTATTTGCAATTAGTTAAAGACAATATTCATTTCTCGAATCTAGTCAGATGTTTATGTGCATTTAAGAAATAATTTTACATCTAAGGATTGATTTGGGTGATTGTAGAATCAAAATTCTTTTTGAAAGAGTCTCTTGAATGTGTGTCTCTCACATATTTGTCATACACCATATTGCTAGAGCTCTTCACCATTTGAATGTCATTGGCAGGAGGCAAGTCAATAATTTCAAAATTGACCTAGGAAACCCTCCAATCTTGAGGCCCCATTTAGAAACATGGATTTTTGACTAGGGGATCTAAGGTGGTTATAGTGTATTGGCCTATTTTTTCATCGTAAATTGGAATGAGTTTGGGAAGGACCATGTAATTAGAGGGTTCTAGGGTAGCTATATCATTTTTTTGGCCCTCTTCCTTTCCTTTTCCTTCCTGGCTATCTCAAGGGGAACACAAGAGTCTAAGGGATGAATGATATCAAACATGATGTCTTATAACTAGTTGTATGTGAGGTGCTAGCACTATGTGTTCTAGGCACCCTTTCTAGTATAGGTAGAGAAAGAATGTTAGAAAATGTGGAAGGGGAAGTGGAAATTGGGATAGAAGGGGAAGGTCCCCCAACCTGTTGTGGCATGCTTGATTTAGGCATGATATTTTCTACCTCACCCTCTATTTCTCCTATGGATATATTTGTTATATATTTATTAGCCTTAGTGTACTCTTCATGTTTCCCATTCTCCCTCTTCCTCTTCTTATCTTGGGTAGCTTCATTGGTTGCTTTTTTTTTTCCTGCAAC
>JZKD02S1674867.1:44254-79764 GCA_000966675.3 Picea glauca
CCCTGGTTTCTCTAGCACCAACTAGAAGGAAGCACCAACTCCCTAGTTTCTCTAGCACCAACTAGAAGGAAGCACCAACTCCCTGAGTGTTTCCAGCACCAACTGGATGGAAGCAGCAACTTCCAATCATACGGGCACCAACCTGTATAACAGAGAACAAGAGTTCTCCCTTGCACCACCCTGCCACCCTGGTCTCTCTGGCTGCAACCAAATGGAAGCTACAACTCCCTGTGTTCAAGCACCCACATGAACCTATGAGGACAACAGTCCTCCCTAGCACCTCCCTTCCACCCTGAAATAAAGAAAAACTTTGTTGCTAAAACTTATTACAGTGATATGACGTTCAACAATGGCTTACCAGACTCATCACTATTCTGCTGCATTTCGTTGCTCTGTCTGCCTCATCACCTTTCTGCACACATCACTTGCGTTGTCTGTTCTTCTGCGTTTTATGCTCTGTGTGTCATGTCCATTCACTACACAATTCCTCTTCTGTTCAATTCAGTTGCTGCACTCCCCTCCTTCTTCACACATGAATCACCTTCAATAACAGCAACCACAGCATACTCCAACAACAACAACAACCCTTCTCTTCTTTGTACCGTGTATATATATTGCTTTTGTTCATATTGTGCATGCAATATTCGCTATTCCTCTGCATGCTCATACCGCGCCAATCTCCTCCACCTCTCGAATGCTCTGCGTGATCATCATCGTAACTCTTCAGCTTCTCTGGCCGTTTTCCCACACGTTCAGCATCACTGGATGTTATGCTGAGATTCCTCAGCCTCTCTGGCAGTTGAGACTCTTCGTCTTCTCTGTGACAGTCGAGCTCACCTTCTCTGTTTTAGTTACTAGCTTCCACACTCATACATCTGTCAATCCCTTCTAAGAATAGTCTTCCTTTACTTGGACGAAGCTTGGAGACTCTTCTTCTCCTCTGGCGATCACACAGGGGTTTCTTCAAATTCTCTAGCAGACGCCATCAATGGTTTATGATAGTTTCACTGTGTCATGCATCAGTAGCCCTCCGATCAACACTTGATCTGACGTTTCAAATTATATCGCGATATCGGGATTCCTGATGTTAATTTTCTTTGACATGTCTAACTCTCGATCCCCGATGCCTCTCCATTGACTGGAATCAACGGTCCAGATTTGATCTTGATTCAACGGCTGCGATTTAAGTCGCGATTTTCCATATCGAGAAATCAGGATTCCTGTTGCAATTTTTCTTTGACATTTCCAAAACGCGATCCTCGAAACTCCGACGTGGTGTCCATCTGCTGATGTCACACGTGGATTGACACGTGTTGAATACTGCCACGTGTCACTCTGATTCGTGACTTACATGTGCCTGAAATGTTGAATCAGTCTGACACTTTTCGTTACCTGGTTGTGCCACGTGTCCCTAGCTGACGTGATCTGCTGACGTGAGTCGAGTCGACGGTCTAGATCACATCTTGATCTGACGGTTCAGGTTCAGTCGAGATTTTACACATCGCGATTTCGAGATTCTTGATGTCAATATTTTTTTACATCTCCAACTCTCGATCCTCGAAACCCTGACAGGGAGTGGGATCAACGGTCCACATAACCCCCTGAGATGGATGGTCCTCCTGCTTCCAGGATTTGTGAGCCCTCTACTCCTTGCATTTTTTAAAGATCGTGCCGGTTTCCCTCGATCCAACGGTAGTCGGACCCTGCGCTCAGATATGACGCCTCTAACTTCAATTAGCCCTTCGGCTAAGCTCGTGGTCCACGTAACCTCCCCCTATATGACCGCAGCCAAACCTCCTCATCGGGGTCTCGGACTTTCCAATGTCGAAACATGTATGTCCTTAGGATTCGCGGTCCCTCGAATCCTGACGCGCTCTTTACGCACTATCTCTCATGGCTAGGCTCCTGGCCCATATGACCGTTATCCCCGTGACCACAGTCTTACCACTTGTCGAGGTTTCGAGCTTTTCAATGCCGCAATGCATTGGCTCACGGGATTCCCGATATGTGAAACCCCGATGAGTCAACCCTCCTTCTGGGATTTCCCTTGGATTTTCCCGATGGTAAACCTCGTGCAGCTCTTGTCCGATCTGACGGCTGACGGGATTTCTGAATGAGATCCAACGGCTCTCGATCTCTCCCTTCTGTAGGCTTCTCCTGAGCTCCTCCTGGACGTAGAAACCAATGGTCCATATCTTCTTCTTCAGCTGATCTGACGGCGGCTGTGCTCCCTCCTGAGCTTTGCACACTTTCCTCCCAACCTTGGGAGAATTACAAGTTCTCAATGGCCTCGACCTTTGTCTTCCTTCTCCTCTGCGAACTCCTGTATCTTGAGCTTTGTTGTGTGCGTTCTCCTCGACGTTGTTCCTCCTTAGCATACGTTGTTCCTATTTTTCCATCGATGCACACTTTGATCCTTCCATCTTCACTGTTGTACTTGCCATCAATGACAAGCATACGCTACCTATTAAACATTTGCCAACAAAAACTTCCAAGAATGATATTATTATGGGATAAGAGACATGAAGACCTTGACAAGCATGGAAAGTTTGATATTCTATGGGTAAGGCCCTATGTGATTGAACAAGTATGTGGAAAGATTCCTAATGCTTTCCATTCAACAACTCTAGAAGGGCAAATGCTATATTTTCATATCAATGGAAGCACATCAAGTTTTTCATCACTTGAAGGAGAAGGTATGAAGGGAACCTACCCTATACCCTAGTATTTTAGGTTCTAATGTTGTTTTCCAAACTTTGATTCCCTATTATTTTCAGTTATTTAACCTCTATTGATATTTTTTTAAATATGCTCATAGTTGACATTTTGACTCCATGGCCAATAAATAAGACATTGGTCTACTTCACCCGAGAGATGTGGTCCTTGGAACTTTGTAGGGAGAATCCCTCCCACAAAAGTGTACAAGAGAGAAGGAGGTGCTCCTTATGTTGCATGGGGTGGGTATGTTTATGTTGTGTGGGGTGGGTATGTGGGTTCCTTACAGTTGCTCTGTCATCAAGAAATCTGAAAAAGAAAATATTGGTTTGAGTCTAAATTTCGGAGTTAATTATCCATACTTTTCCTTGTGGTATCATAGTTTGGCTAGGGGGTGGCATCCGGTATGGATTTTCTTACAATTGGGTGGAAATTGCTCACTCAATTGGTTGTTGGTCTTTGTTGGTCTGAAATTTTAACAGATAAGTTTTAAAATCTTTGTGTTGGTTATAAATTTTGTTTTCAAAATGATGTCTCTGGTTTCAAGAATTTGTGCAGATTACTATTTTATAGTTGATGAGTTAATTCCGAGCAAACTCGTCTCTGTGGAGTGAAATTATGTTTCCCCTGCTTTACATCATTCTGCAATTTTATTCGCATTTATGTGACCTTCTTTATAGAGGTAAATTTGATCCTTGTATGTGGCTCGATTCATTTTATTTCAATATTGAAACGGTTTGAGTTTAGATTTCAATTCATTGTAGTAAAGTACATTTGATTTCATGATGATAAGGATGATGCAACGAAATTCAGGTTATAGCAAACAGTAGTTAGCAATTGCATGTGTTATACAAACCCTTCTAGCATAAATTTCTTTGTGTGACAGGGGTTTACAATTTTGAACAGTAGCTAAGTATTATACTTATAAGCAACACCTTGATCCTAGTATCACTTCTTCATTTTTTGATGAAATAGATTGTGTACTATCTCATTAGTGTACATTCTGGAAATGGTCAAGGTTTAGGAATTAATCCTTGCAATTTTTCTTATAAACTATTACTTAACATCTCTTAAACGTTATCAATGTTCTAAAGGAAATTTGAACAATCTGAGATTTGATCAATATAATTCATTATTCCTGAGGTTGAGGTAACCTAAGAATGTTGGTTTAATTACACCCTTCTCTCTTTTTTTGTACTTTTATTCTCTCAAACTTTCATTGGTTTAAACCTGATGCAGGAGCATTGCCAACTCAGCAAGCGTGGAGCCAGCGCATGTGTTTTTAAACACATGACATATAAGCTTGATAAATTCTTCTTTTTTTGAATTTTCAATTAAGATGAAGCGCCATATCCTTCAATGAAACATTTATGAAGGAGCGCCTATTGTATTGTATCAGACCTCGAGCCATACACTCTTGTCTGAAATAGATAGGAGGCATTTAATCTAGTTAATGCAGGTAGATAGATGTTTAAGTCTAGATTAGACAGTTTAGAGTTCGAGAGGGAAAACGGATATAGACACCCTCCTTTGTTCGTTATTCAGATTATTCAGAAGCAAGTCGGAGAGAAGAGCCAGCAGAGAAGTTGTATGCAGAACACCCATGTACAGATTGAATTAATAGAAGAGAGTCTGTTATTCAATTTCATGGTTTGTGTTGTTTCCTCTGTGTTGATATTATGCTCTTGAATGTTTGTTTTTCTGTCATACATTTTCTTTGATATGTTGTGTATGTGATTTCATAGTTTAGTTAAGTCTGAGAGAGAAGAGAATGAGTTTCCATTGTTTCTCTATCTGAGCCAGGAGATTCCTGCATAGAGTGCAGTTGAATTCATCCGCATAGAGTGCGTTGATGAGGCTAGACAGTTAAACTCTTATTCTCATCTGCCCAGAAGTTGAAATGGGTTATTAGAGCGTGCAGGAGAAGTGCAGGCCGACTTTGAAATCTCAGCGGCTAGTCTGAGCACAGGAAAACCTTGATTACTGTGGCTGCAAGCGCACAGGATCCAAAGGGTTCAACACTTTGAGAGCTATTGGAGGTCGAGCGCGAGAATCGTGCGCAAAGTCTCTGAGGGAGTCAGAGTTGACAAAGCTCAGGAGGAATAATTCCTTTGTAAATTATGTGGGAACAAACCCAAGCGAGGTTCGAACCGGGAGAAGTTGTGGAGCGGAGGAAATCCTCAAGGAGGAGAATCAACGGCCAGGGTTCACAGGATAGATTTGCGAAGTCTCGTCGACCATCAGATCTGGGAGAAGTGGCGAGGGACTTAACCCTTAGGCGCAAGGAGAACTAAGAGCCATCGGGGTTCGAACTTCGAAGTTTGTGGAGGCAAGAGGTTTATCCTTGTTGGAATCGTGATTGGCGATGTCCCGAAGCCGTAGGAGCCATTGATCGCTACAGGGACAGGTGGCACAAGATCCAGAGATATCGGGATTCGGCATTCGGAGTTTCTCAATGCAAAGGAGTAGCGACCTTTGAAATCACGATCACGCGATTCCCGATAGCACGTAAAGCAGAGGTGACATGGCAGGGAGATAATGCACGTGCCATCGGAGTTCGGGTTCGGGGATTTGTGGTGCAAGTGAATCGCGGCATCGCATGTTCCGATTTCCCGATAGGGAAATCCCCGACTACCACCAAAAGCGTTGACCTTTGACCCATCGGGGTTCGGGACTTGGAAGGTCCTGTGAACGGTGCAACAGGGATCGCGAACTCCCGATTGACGATTTCCCGATCGCCACAAATGTATGGGGTCCAAGCGACAGTAGAGGGGACAGGTGTTATTAGTGAATGGGTGCATCGGGGTTCGGATATTGAAGACTCCAACTCATTGACATCGCGAGTAGCAATTCCCGATAGGGAAATCCCCAATGTGAACGGAAGTATTGACTGTTGACCATCGGGTTTCGGGGTTTTGAGTGGCACGAGAACGTGCCCACAGGTTTCGCGATATCGCGAAACCCAATTTCCCGAGACAATTGCAGGGAGATCAATAGAGTGTCTTGTGGGTGACAAAGAGTCCCGATACGGGATTTGAGGAGTGATATAGATCATTGGGCCAGAGACGAAGAAGGTCCTGGAGGAAGCGGTTAGATTGTTGAGGGTCACGACTACACCAAGTGGTATCAGAGCAGGAGAAGAGCTCTCTTTGTTTTCAGTAGCAGAGAGAAGAGATTTTCACCATGCCTCCGAGAAGAGGTAGACAATCACCCAATCCAGAGGGGGAAAGGGAATTGTCTGGAGGGAGAGAAATGTCCAGGGAAGGAAGTAACCATGGACAGAACGTGGAAATGGAGAGGGAATTACGAAATCTTCGTGCCAGAATGGAAGATATGGAAGCGGCACATAGGCGCGCAACGCATACTGGAGAGTTCAGTGATTCTGAAGTTGAAGAAGAAGTTGGACGTGAAGAAGAGGTTGCAGCAGGAGATGCATCAACCGAATGGTTGATTAAAGCTATTGCCAGGATGAGTTCCAAGATGAAAATGGACATTCCGACTTATGAAGGAAGCCTGGATGCAGAAGAATTGTTGGATTGGATCCAAGCACTTCACACCTACTTCGATTATGAAGATATCGAAGAGGACAAGAAGGTAAGACATGATGTTACCAAGTTAAAGGGACATGCAGCCTTATGGTGGGACGAGCTACAGGTAGATAGACGTTCCAAAGGCAAACATAAGATTAAAAGCTGGGACAGGATGATCGCTAAGATGAAGGCGAAATTCATTCCGAGAGACTACCAGATCACACTGTTCAGGCGAATGCAGAAACTGAGACAAAAGTTGATGACGGTGAAGGAGTACACCGAGGAATTTTATAAGCTCAATATCAGAGCAGGTCATCGGGAGAGCGATGATGAAAAATTTGCCAGGTATATGAATGGCTTAAGATACGATATCTAGGATGAGATGAGTATGGCAACCGTCAGAACGATTGAGGATGCGTATCAAATGGCATTAAAAGCTGAGGAAAATCTAAGCCGTAAGCCAGGACAGCGAGGCCGAGGTAGGAGCCAACAGAAAGGTAAGTCAGTTGCTCAAGATAGATTCCAGAAATCTAAGGATGAATGGAAAAAGCCTCAGACGAGAACAGAAAGAGGGGGAAGTTCACAGCGAGGTCAGCACGTTGAACAACGAAGGCAGCAGATAGAACAAGGCGGAGGATACACTGACGCGAACACATTTCCTCGTACCAGAGGTAGAGGAAGAGGCAGAGGTGGAATCATCACATGTTACACATGTGGGAAAAATGGACATAAGGCAGTTGATTGTCCAGATAGGAAGACAGATAAAGGAGAAGCTCACATCGCCCAAGCACAGAGGCGAGATGCTGAGGAAGAAGACGCAGAAGACGGAAGGTCATTGATGATGCGTAAAGTTCTCTTAACACCCGAGAAGGAGGTGGAGGACGCAGTTCAAAGGAATAGGATTTTTAGAACCACATGCAAGACCAAAGACAGGAAAAGCCAGGTCATTGTGGACAGTGGAAGCACAGACAATCTCGTTTCGACCGAGATGGTGGAGAAACTGGAGCTGGAGACAACAGATCACCTGAGTCCATATAAAGTTTCATGGCTACAGAAGGGACATCAGGTAAATGTCACTAAACAGTGCTTAGTTGACATCAAGATAGGAAGATACAATGATAGAATTTTATGTGATGTTATTCCTATGGATGTATGTCATGTATTGCTAGGCAGACCATGGCAATATGACAGAAACGTAATTCATGATGGGAAGATGAATACGTACACTTTGGAGAAGAATGGAAGAGCACATACGCTGAATCCAATTAAGGATAAAGAAGTAAAACCAGAACCGAGGAATACTATACTTCTCATGAGTGGGAAGGAACTTCTGGCAGAAGTAAAGAAGAAGGAAGATCCACAATTCTTTGTGGTCAGGAAACTGAAAGTTGTTTTGACCAGCACAAGAGTGGATGATCTGCCAAAATAAATTCAGGAACTACTGGGAGAGTTCGCTGATATAGTGGTGGACGAATTACCTCATTCATTGCCACCGATGAGGATCATAAGCCATCATATAGACCTCATACCAGGAGCAAGTTTGCCCAACAAAGTAGTGTATAGGTTGATACCGCAGGAGAACGAAGAGGTCAAAAGGCAGGTACAGGAGCTGCTGGATAAAGGACTGGTCAGCGAGAGTCTAAGTCTGTGTGTCGTTCCAACGGTACTAAGTCCGAAGAAAGATGGAGGTTGGAGAATGTGCACTAATTCCAGAGCCATCAACAAGATAACCATCAGGTACAGGTTTCCATTGCCGAGGATGGATGACTTGATGGACTGCTTGAGTGGAGCAGAGTTTTTTTCAAAGGTTGATTTGAAAAGCGGATACCATCAAATTTTCATGAGGGAAGGCGATGAATGGAAGACAGCCTTCAAGACTAACGAAGGTTTGTATGAGTGGTTGGTCATGCCGTTTGGCTTGACGAATGCACCAAGTACATTCATGAGGTTGATGAATGAAGTGTTGAAAGAGTTTATTGGTAAGTTTGTCATTGTTTATTTGGATGACATCTTGATTTTCAGCAAGTCAAAAGAAGAGCATCTAAAGCATTTAGTTGCAGTAATGAGGAAGCTACAGCAAGAGAAGCTGTTAATCAACATAAGGAAGTCTTCATTTATGAAGAGAGAACTCATTTACTTGGGGTTTTTCATATCGGCAAATGAATTAAAGATGGATCCAAGTAAAGTAGAGGCGATTAAAAATTGGCCATCACCAAGAAATGTTTTCGAGGTGAGAAGTTTCCATGGACTGGCGAGTTTCTACAGGAAATTCATCCGAAATTTTAGTGGAATTAGTGCAGCAATGATGGACACAGTCAAGAAAATACATAAGTCTTTTCATTGGACTGAAGAGTCAGAAAAGAGCTTCAATCTATTGACGTGGAAGATCATAGAGCAACCAGCGTTGGTGTTGCCAGATTTTTAGAAAGTTTTCCAGGTAAAGTGTGATGCGAGTGGCTTTGCCATAGGAGCGGTCTTAAGCCAGGAGGACAGACCAATCACATATTTCAGCGAGAAGCTGGATGAGGAAAAGGTGAAGTATTCAACGTATGATAAAGAATTTTATGCCATCATACAAGCGTTGAAGAAGTGGAGGCATTACTTGATGCCCAAGGAATTTGTTCTGTATAGTGATAATCATGCACTACAGTTTGTAAGTCAACAAGAAAAGTTGTATCAGAAGCATGCTAAATGGGTAGAGTATATGCAGAATTTTACATTTGTAATTAAACACATTTCAGGGACTGCTAACAAAGTGGCTGATGCTTTGAGCAGGAAATGTTTGTTGTTGCAGGAGTTCCGAGTCAAAACATTGGGTTTTGAAAATCTAAAGGACATGTATGCAGGTGATGCAGATTTTGCAGAGGCATACGAGGCAGCTGAGAATCCAGTTCTCAAAGACAGAAGCCCGTGGATGGATTACATGATCCAAAATGGACTGTTATTCAGAGGCAACCAGTTATGCATTCCACATTGCTCCATGAGGGAGAATTTGCTAAAAGAAAAGCATAGTGGCGGATTAGCAGGACATTTCAGCCACGATAAGACATTTGCAAAGCTGAGTGAAGCCTATTTCTGGMCGAAGATGYGAACAGATGTCAAGAAGTTTGTTGACAGGTGCAGGATTTGTCAGCATTCAAAGGGCAGGAAGCAGAATGCGGGATTCTATCAATCCTTACCCATACCTGAAAGACCGTGGGATGAAATCAGCATGGATTTCGTATTAGGATTGTCGAGGACGCAAAGAGGACATGATTCGATCTTTGTGGTGGTCGACAGGTTCTCAAAGATGGCACATTTTATTCCATTCCATAAGACCAGCGATGTGACTCATATCGCAAACTTATTTTTTAAAGAAATCGTTAGACTTCATGGTTTACCCAGAAGCATTGTATCGGACAGGGATACAAAGTTCATTGGACATTTCTGGAGGACACTCTGGAAGAAGATGGGAACTAACTTAATGTTCAGTTCTGCCTATCATCCACAGACAGATGGGCAGACAGAGGTGGTCAACAGAAGTCTTGGAGATTTACTCAGAAGCCTGGTGACAGAGCACCACAGCAGCTGGGACAATGTGTTTCCACAGGCAGAGTTCCCGTACAACGATTCAGTGAATCGAAGTACAGGAAAAATCCCATTTGAAATTATATATGGCAGGCAGCTGAGAGGAGTGTCTGAACTGAGGGACTCAAAAAAGATAATCACAAAGAGTGCAAACACTGAAGAATTCGCAGAAGCGATGGAAGAACTTCACAGCAGAGTGAAGCAGCGATTGCTGGAGTCGAACCAAGAATACAAGCGCAGAGTAGATCAGCATCGAAGACAACTTCAATTCAAAGTTGGTGATCTAGTTCTGCCACATCTGAGGAGAGAAAGGTTCCCAAGGGGAACATACAACAAACTGAAAATGAAGAAAATTGGGCCATGCAGAGTCCTGAAGAAATTGGGGGAAAATGCTTATGAGATTGAATTGTCGGATGACATCGGAATATCTCCGAAATTCAATGTTTCAGACTTATATCCATATAAGGCTGAGGAAGCAAGAACTGGAAATGATGAGCAGCCAGAGATCCAGTGGCAGAAGCAGATGCCGATTGCATAAAGGCCACAGATAGAGCGCATACTTGACAAGAGGGTCAGCAAAAGAACCAGGCGGAAGGAATACTTTGAATACCTAGTCAAATGGAAGAACCACCCAGTAGAGGATGCTAGCTGGGAGACAGAAGAACTTATCCAAAAGCATGGACAGACTGTGCAGGAGCTCATGGACAGGAGCCCATGAATATTTTCAAGGCGAGGAGTATGATGCAGGAGCATCGCCAACTCAGCAAGCGTGGAGCCAGCGCATGTGTTTTTAAACACATGACATATAAGCTTGATAACTTTTTTTTTTTTGAATTTTCAATTAAGATGAAGCGTCATATCCTTCAATGAAACATTTATGAAGGAGCGCCTGTTGTATTGTATCAGACCTCGAGCCATACGCTCTTGTCTGAAATAGATAGGAGGCATTTAATCTAGTTAATGCAGGTAGATAGATGTTTAAGTCTAGATTAGACAGTTTAGAGTTCGAGAGGGAAAACGGATATAGACACCCTCCTTTGTTCGTTATTCAGATTATTCAGAAGCAAGTCGGAGAGAAGAGCCAGCAGAGAAGTTGTATGCAGAACACCCATGTACAGATTGAATTAATAGAAGAGAGTCTGTTATTCAATTTCATGGTTTGTGTTGTTTCCTCTGTGTTGATATTATGCTCTTGAATGTTTGTTTTTCTGTCATACATTTGCTTTGATATGATGTGTATGTGATTTCATAGTTTAGTTGAAGTCTGAGAGAGAAGAGAATGAGTTTCCATTGTTTCTCTGTCTGAGCCAGGAGATTCCTGCATAGAGTGCAGTTGAATTCATCCGCATAGAGTGCGTTGATGAGGCTAGACAGTTAAACTCTTATTCTCATCTGCCCAGAAGTTGAAATGGGTTATTAGAGCGTGCAGGAGAAGTGCAGGCCGACTTTGAAATCTCAGCAGCTAGTCTGAGCACAGGAAAACCTTGATTACTGTGGCTGCAAGCGCACAGGATCCAAAGGGTTCAACACTTTGAGAGCTGTTGGAGGTCGAGCGCGAGAATCGTGCGCAAAGTCTCTGAGGGAGTCAGAGTTGACAAAGCTCAGGAGGAATAATTCCTTCATAAATTATGTGGGAACAAACCCAGGCGAGGTTCGAACCGGGAGAAGCTGTGGAGCGAAGGAAATCCTCAAGGAGGAGAATCAACGGCCAGGGTTCGCAGGATAGATTTGCGAAGTCCCGTCGACCGTCAGATCTGGGAGAAGTCGCGAGGGACTTAACCCTTAGGCGCAAGGAGAACTAAGAGCCATCGGGGTTCAGACTTCGGAGTTTTTGGAGGCAAGAGGTTTATCCTCGTTGGAATCACGATTGGCGATGTCCCGAAGCCGTAGGAGTCGTTGATCGCTACAGGGACAGGTGGCACAAGATCCGGAGATATCGGGATTCAGCATTCAGAGTTTCTCAATGCAAAGGAGTAGCGACCTTTGAAATCGCGATCACACGATTCTTGATAGCACGGAAAGCAGAGGTGACGTGGCAGGGAGATAGTGCACGTGCCATCGGAGTTCGGGTTCGGGGATTTGTGGTGCAAGTGAATCGCGGCATCGCATGTTCTGATTTCCCGATAGGGAAATCCCCGACTACCACCAAAAGTGTTGACCTTTGACCCATCGGGGTTCGGGACTTGGAAGGTCCTGTGAATGGTGCAACAGGGATCGCAAACTCCTGATCGGCGATTTCTCGATCGCCACAAGTGTGTGGGGTCCAAGCGACAGCAGAGGGGACAGGTGTTATCGGTGAATGGGTGCATCGGGGTTCAGAGATTGAAGACTCCAACTCGTTGACATCGCGAGTAGAGATTCCCGATAGGGAAATCCCCAACGTGAACGAAAGTATTGACTGTTGACCATCGGGTTTCGGGGTTTTGAGTGGCATGAGAACGTGCCCACAGGTTTCGCGATATCTCGAAACCCGATTTCCCGAGACAATTGCAGGGAGATCAATAGAGTGTCTTGTGGGTGACAAAGAGTCCCAATACGGGATTTGAGGAGTGATATAGCTCTTCGGGCCAGAGACGAAGAAGGTCCTGGAGGAAGCGGTTGGATTGTTGAGGGTCACGACTACACCAAAACCTGTTTAAATCACACTAGAGTTGTTGAGGCGAGTAGTGTTGGATTACTGAGAGGGGGGGTGAATCAGTGTTAGAGATTTTTAATCCTTTTAACCACAGTATGCAAGAGTTATTTATCTTTATGGTCAATATAGCATTATCATCCAATAAGTGCAGAGTAAATAAACCATGAAAAAATAAACAATCATACACATACACAGTACACCAGTGTTTTTTACGTGGAAACCCAATGCGGTAGAAAAGCACAGAATGTTTTTTCTTATTTTTCTTTAAGAATTACATTCATTGGAAGCACTAACTTCCTTTGTTTTCCAGCTGTAACTGGAAGGAGGCTCTGACCCCCTATTTTCAGGCTACAACCAAAGGAAAGCTCCAACTCCCCAATTATTTGGCAACAACTAGAAGGAGGCTACAACCCCCTATGTTCTTCGGCTACAACAAGAAGGTGGCTACAACCACCTATCCTTGCCTCGTCCAACTGCCCTGAAATATAAGTGCCAAATGTAGAAACTGAATATGTCAATGTCACAACTTTTTATGTCAAATATGTCACTGAGAAACCTATCACTGTATACTCATCAACCAATCTGATCTAATCATGTATACCTCAAATACTATACCACAAGTCTATACCTCAAACCATGTTCTGGAACCTCACTGTTATACAACCTCTATCTATACCAATAACATCAGTAACATACCTCAACCAAAATCCCTCAAACATGAACCAATACTAAACTTCAGTAGATCTGCCTCAGATCAACTCTACAACAAGCCCTAAACTTCCAAGAGGGCATCCAACAGATTTACAAGGAAAACCCTCAACCAGATTCATAAATTCAATACTACACATATGAAAACCATACCTTTTTTATTCTTGTAGCATTTTACTGCCGCGATTCTGTTGTCACTATTTTTTTGCCGCTATTTTTCTGCAGCACTTTTTCTGCCATGGTTTTTTTGCTGCGATTTTTCTGCCGCACTTTTTCTGCGATGATTTTTCTGCCACGTTTTTTCTTCCACACTTTTTCTGCCATGATTTTTCTGCCGCACTTTTCTCTATCAATAATACATGCCCAACTAACCTTTCACAAAATAGATATTCAATAGGTGTTAATGGGAGAGCCTTTCTCTCTTATTTATATTTCCATGTAGCTTCATCAAGGGGTTACCTTCTAACCAACTTAACCCACTTTCCTTCTTTTACCACTAACCCACTTCTAACCACTTGTCCACTTCTAACTCACTTTGCTACAAATAGTAAATTCTCCACTTCTAGTTGCAACTAAATTATTTTTAATTATTTTCTTATTGCAACAACTTAACCCATGACTAACTCCTAGTTTCACCCACTTGGCTAGTCAACTTCTTCTAGGAGCTTCTAGATATAATTTGACTTATTTGACCTTCTAGATAACTCATGAGGGTTCTCCACTTCACCAGGCCATTACTCTCTAATCGTGAGGAGTTATGTGATGTTCTTCATATCACTGGAAATGACATGAGATGTACTATCCATCTAGAATAGTCTTACTTGCAAATAGATTAAAATTCATACCATTATACATCAATCAAATTGAATTCCATTAATCATACTATTGGGGCTACCAAAATTTTCTACCGGACTTTCTTCAAGGGTTGACATCAATAAAAACCAACCCAATTAATCAACAATCTCCCCCTTTGGCATTGATGGCAACACTCTGATGCAATGTTGAAGTCATATCGCTCATGCTCCCCCTGTGACCATTGATCCCCTTGGAACCATGCCTTTGTGCTCTCTCTCCAAGAATCTAACTCTCTATCTTGCATCTAATAAATCTCTCCCCATTTGACATCAATGGAAAAGGTAACTTTCTGTCTATGGTTGATCCCCCTAACTGAACTGTCGTTGGGGCTGCTCCCCCTGACTGAACTCTTCCTGGAAATTCTCCCCCAACCTGAACTATCCTCTTTATGGTGCTTCCTCGTGTAAATCTAAGACATGTAAGGTAAGCATTCAAAAGCATTCATTTTGGAGTAGAAATTACTCTAAGTCATTGGCGAAGATACTCAAAGGATTCCCTTGGAAGCGGTTTTTTAAATATATTTGCCACTTGTTCTTTTGTTCCCACATATTCAACTCTGATGTTCTTCTTTGCAACTTGTTCCCGTAGAAATTGATACTTGATTGGAATGTGCTTCGTCTTGGAGTGCATCATCGGGTTCTTTGAGATATTGATGGTGCTTGTATTATCACAATAGATTGGAATGGGCTCATCGTACTCAACCTGTATATGTGTCAGAGTGTGTTTGATCCATAAAACCTGTGTAAAACATGTTCCTTCTACAATATTCTTTTCTTTAGTTGTAGATAATGATATTGATGATTGTTTCTTGCTTAGACAAGATACCAAACACTCACCCAAGTAGAACGCTGCTCCATTGGTGCTTCGTTGGTCATCAATGCAACTTTCCCAATCTGCATTTGTGTAGGAAATAAGTGATAAATCCTTTCCTTTTGGATACCATAATCCAAACTCTTTTGTACCCTTGAGATATCTAAATATCCTCTTTACTGCTAGAACATGTGATTCCTTTGGTGCTGCTTGAAATCTTGCCACCTATCCAACTACCTGCATTATATCTAGTCTGGATGTTGTCACATAAAGTAAGTTGTCAATCATTGACATGTACTTCCTCTGATATATGGACTCTGAACCATCATCTTTACTTAACTTGCAACTGGTTTGCATAAGAGTATTGACTGGTTTACAATCTTTCTTTCCGAACCTCTTTAGCGTTTCTTTGATATACTCGGTTTGAGAAATAAAAATTTCTTGGTTTCTTTGATATATCTAAAGAACCAAAAAGAAGGATAGTTCTCCTAGTAATGACATATCAAATTCATTCTACATATCCTTTGCAAATTTCTTTCTCAACATGTCATCATCACTTCCAAAAATAATATCATCAACATAAATTTCAATTAATAAAATACTATCTTGAGTTACCGTGATGTAGAGGTTGTTGTCTGCATTTCCTTTCCTAAACCCTTGTTGTTGAAAGTATCTGTCTAGTCTGGAATACCATGCTCTAGGGGCATATTTGAGACCATACAAGGCCTTCTTTAATCTGCAAACATAATCTTCATTTTTTGATAACTGAAATCCTTCCAGTTGCTTACTGTAGACTTCTTCTTCTAGTTCTCCATTCAGAAAAGTTGATTTCACATCCATCTGATACACTTAATATTATTTGAACATGCATAATCTAGTATCAATTTGATTGCTTCCATTCTGGAAATTGGGGAAAATGTCTCTTCAAATTCAATACCTTTAACCTGTGTGTATCCTTTACATACCAATCTATCTTTGTTCCTAGTAACATGTCCATCTTCATTCAATTTATTTCTAAAAGCCCATTTTGTGTCGATCACATTCTTGTACCTTGGTCTTGGAACCAATTCCTAAGTGTCATTCTTCTTTATCTGATCCAATTCTTCATCCATGGAATTTATCCATAATTAATCCTTGATGGCTTCTTCAAAACTGGTTGGTTCAATCGAAGATAAGAGTGTTAGGTGTAGTTGTTCTTGTGAACGAATTCTTCTTCTAGTCTCAAATCCTGTATCTTTGTTCCCGATAATCTGATCCGATGGATTATTCTTTTGTATTTGTTTGCTAGGTGTCTTTGGAGTTACTTGTTGTTCTTTCTCTTCTACTTCTATTTGATCTTCTTCATATTCCCCTTATGTTTCTTCTTCATCCTTTTCTTCTTCTTCATAAACCTGTTCCACTGACTCCTTTTCTTCTTTCTTTAATTTTTGTCCACATGTCTCATCAACTATTACATTGATGCTTTCCACAACTTTGTTGAGCCTTATATTGTAACATTTGTGTGTTGTCTGTGTACTTGAGTAACCAACAAGTACGCCTTTGTCTACACGAGAATCAAACTTTCACATTATTTCATCTTCTCTTTTGATGTAGAATTTGCTTCCAAAGAGTCTGAAGTGTTTCACATTTGATGGTCTTCCTTTCCATAGCTCGTAAGGACTTTTGTCATTGTTGTTCATTAGCATTACTTTGTTTTGAATGTGAATTGTTGTATGCACTGCCTGTGTCCAAAAAAAATATGTCAACTTGGAATCCATTAACATTGTTCGATCCATTTCCTGTATTGTCATGTTCTTTCTTTCGACGACCCCATTCTGTTGAGGTGTTCTAGCAACAGAGAATTGCCTTTTTATACCATGTTTGTTGCAGAAATCATAAATTCTTTTGAATTAAATTCTCCTCCATTATCATATCTCAAGCATTTGATTTTTGAATCCATTTCATTTTCAACCATTTCCTTGTATACCTTGAAATTTTCAAATGCTTCTGACTTATTCTTGAAAAAACAAACTGCAGTCATTCTTGTATAATCATCAACCAATAACATAAAGTATTTCTCACCTTTTAAACCCTTTGTTCTAGTTGGTCGAACTAGATCAGTATGCACAATTTCCAGTGGTCGTGTCCTTGAGTATTCCTTTGATTTGAACCTAGTATTTGTTTGTTTTCCTCGTTGACAATGCTTGCATAAAGTGTTGGTTGGCTTCGTGATCTCGGGTATTTCTCTGACTGCTTCATTTTTGTTGAATTTGATGAGGTTATCGAAGTTTATGTGACCCATTCTTATGTTCCATAACCAAACTTCATCTTCCTTCCCTAGACAACACTTTTCATTTCCAATTTCGCTTAAAACATATATGTTTCTTGAAGTTCTTACAGTTGTTGCAACCAATTTTCTTGAACCTGCTTTTCTTATCTCGCATTTATGTGAATAGAGAGTAAGCTTGTGACCTTGGTCAAACATTAGACTTACACTTAGAATATTATGTTTCATATCTTCCACTAGTAGAACATTTTATTCCTTGGTATCCTTGTTTCCAATTATGAATGTGCCCTTTCCAATGATTCTAGTTGAGTCGTCGTTTCCAAAGGAGACCGATCCATCTCTTCCCTTTCTCAATGTTAGAAACATGTCTTCATCACCTGTCTTGTACTTTGAGAAATCATTGTCAACATACCAACCACATTTCTTATGCTTAGCTTGTAGAGCGAGTGTGCACTCTTCATTGCTATACTGATTATGCTTTCTTATCCATGTTCTCTTTTGAGGTTCGTGTATGTGACTATTGTTATTCTATTTTGATTCTCTAGGAGGGACTCTCATTCTACAATCTTTGACCATGTGTCCAAAGTTGTTTCACTTGTATCATTCCACTTCAGTGCTCAATGATTCAAAACTATTGTAGCTTCTTCTCTGTGTTTCACTAGGCCTTCTTGGATAACCATTTTGTGTATGAATTTCAAAGTTGTTTGTGTTCCTGCTATTAGCTCTGCAATCTATAGCTTGATGTTCAATTTATTGCATGCATAACATAAACCAAAATATATAGTTTGATACCTAGGAGTTGAAGATCTTCTGAAAGGAGTTACTCTTTTGAATCCTTCTTCTTCCCGAGGCCTGTTTGTTTATGACTATCAATGATTCTAAAATCTAAATCTTCTCAGTGGAGGAGAGTCCCTGTGATCTTCTTTGTAGAACTTCCCATCCCCTTTGATTGTTTGTGCATAGATTTTTGGATATGTTTCTTGATCTGTCGTTTTGGAGCTTGATCCCTTTTCTGTCTAATTGTATCCAAGTTTGGACTTGTCATGATTAAGCCTTTGACTATTGATAATGTCATCCAAAACTTTTGAGTTGTTCTGCATATTTTTCTTTTGAAGATCCTTTCTCAATGTGACAATCTCTTCTTCCAAATTTCCAATGATCTTGTCTCTTTCTTCTAACTATTTTTTGAGTGCTTCTTCAATTCTTTTATCTTCTTCTATTTGAACCTTCAATTCTGTGATCATCTGCTCTAGTTCTTGAGTGTCTTCTTTCTTGTCTAGTTCTACTTGGAGCTTCTTGTTTTTCTTCTTTTCTCTTTTTATAACTTCTATAGCACTCAACAGTTCTTCTCAGTAGTCAACTTTTGCCTCTTCATTATCTTCTTCGGTGTCTTCTTTATCAGAATCTTCCATTGCCATGAATAGCACTCTTTATGTCTCACTTTCATTGACTTCATCTTCATATGATGAGGAGTTGTCTTCTTTGGTGCTTAAACTTTTCTTGAAGCTTGTCCCAAATCTATTTAGTGAAGCTACAATGTATAACTTTGGTATATATTGAATCACAAAGAGCATTCAGAAGTGCATTTATGGCTTTTGAATTATTTAGGCTGATTTTCTTTCTATTGTCATTTGTTGGTGGATTTGTTGGTTCTTTGTATCCATCTACAACTGATTTCCAAACTTCAAATCCTTGTGCATGTACATATGTTTTCATCCTTCTGCTCCATAATGCATACTTATGTCCATCAAACTGTGGTATTCGATTTGTATACATATGGTTTCTCTCCATGATCTACCTTTCAGTGGTTAAACTGATTTCTGAAGGAATCTACTATGATACCAATTGTTTGATTACTAAGACGGGGGGTGAATCAGTAATAGAGATTTTTAATCCTTTTAACCATAGTATGAAAGTGTTACTTGTATTTATGATCAATATAGTGTTATCATCCAATAAGTGCAGAGTAAATAAACCATGAACAAATGAACAATCATACACATACACGGTACACCCGTATTTTTTACGTGGAAACCCAATGCAGGAGAAAACCACAGAATGATATTTGTCTTTAAGAATTACATTCATTGGAAGCACCAACTTCCTTTGTTTTCCAGCTACAACTAGAAGGAGGCTTCCACCCCCTATTTTCAGGCTACAACCTGAAGGAAGCTCCAACTCCCCAATTCTCTGGCTACAACAAGAAGGAGGCTACAACCCCCTATGTTTTCCAACTACAACCGGAAGGTGGCTACAACCACCTATCCTTACCCCGTCCAAACACCCTAAAATATAAGTGCCAAATGTAACACTGAATTTGTCACTGTCACAACCTGTTCTATCAAATCTGTCACTGAGAAACTTGTCATTGTATACTCATCAACCAATCTAATATGATCACATAAACCTCAAACACTATACCATAATTTGATACCTCAAACCATGTGCTAGAGCCTCACTATTATACAACCTCTATCTGTACCAATAACTTCAGCAACATTCCTCAATAAAAAGCCCTCAAACATGAACCAATACCAAACTTCAGTAGATTTGCCTCAGATCAACTCTACAGCAAGCCCTAAACTTCCAAGAGGGAATCCAACAGATTTACAAGGAAAACCCTCAACTAGATACATAAATTCAAAACTACACATATGAAAACCATACATTTTTTCTTCTTGCAATGTTCTACTGCCACGATTTTGCTACGGCGATTCTGCTACCGTGATTTTTCTACCCCAGTTTTTTTGTCGTGGTTTTTTTGCCACACTTTTTCTGTTGTGATTTTTTTTCCGCACTTTCCCTGCCATGATTTCTCTGTCGCACTTTTTCTGCCCCACTTTTCCTGCCGCGATTTTTCTACCGCACTTTTCTCTATCAATAATACCTACCTAAATAACCTTTCATAAAATAGATATTCAATGATATTCAATAGGTGCTAATGAGAGAGACTTTCTCTCTTATTTATACTTCCATGTAGCTTCCTCAAGGGGTTACCTTCTAACCAACTAATTAACTTTCCTTCTTTTAGAACTAACCCACTTCTAACCACTTGTCCACTTCTAACTCACTTTTCTACAAATAGTAAATTATCCACTTCTAGTAGCAACTAAATTATTTTTAATTTTTTTTTATTGCAACAACTTAACCCGTGACTAACTCCTAGTTTCACCCACTCGACTAGTCAACTTCTTCTAAGAGATTCTAGAATTAATTTGACTTCTTTGACCTTCTAGATAACTCATGAGGGTTCTCCACTTCACCAAGCCATAACTCTCTAACTGTGAGGAGTTATGTGACATTTTGCATATCACCGGAAATGGCATGACATGTACTATCCATCTAGAATATTCTTACCTACAAATATATTAAAATTCATATCATTATACATCAATCAAACTAAAGTCCCTTAATCATATTGTTGGGGATACTGGAATTTGCTATTGGACTTGCTTCAAAGGTTGACATCAATAACAACCAACCCAATTAATCAACAAATAGATTAGTTTTATTTATAGGATGGCAATAATGATGAGACCTTTGTTGCAATATGCACCATTTTCCTTCTTTTGTATTGAGTCTCTTTTGTAGTATGTATGAGATTGTACCAATGTTTAAACCATCTACAGTGCATGACTTGTGAAGAAAATTCGATGATTCATACATGTGTCTTTTGTTTAGTGGCCATTTTTCCCCAAAAAAAAATTGTTCAAGTCAAACTTACTACAATCCATTGGACTTATTATATTTAAGGGATAATAAGTTGTAGGTTTTTTCTAAAAAGGGAAAATGACACAAATTATAACTCAAGGACACCCCTGATAGAATCACCACCAGCACGAATGATGAACATGATGATAGCTCTAGCCCTTTCATTTCTCCTCCTTGGCTTAGTAGTCAGTCCCATTCTCGTGGGATCTAGAGGAGGAGAGTATGGATATGAATCCCCCTCATCAAGTAAGTATCTATGATCCTTTAGATTTCCTAAAATAAAAAATAAAAATATTGAGGCATTTATTTTGTGTGGATGTGTTCAATTTGAGTTCTGGATTTTGTTTCTATTGCTATCATCCAGTATATGGGAAATTAGAAGTAGGATCATGGATAAAATGGCATATTAGCGTCATTGGTATATTTAGTTCTAGCACCCTCTGCAAAATCTAGCATTTTGGGATTTTAAGTGAATATTCTCCTTTTTGTGGTGGACACCAACACAATCCTTTTTCTATACGAAATCTTTGCATGTAGATATTTTGTACATATTAAATACTATATAGACATGAGGTGGGGGGGTATTTTTATCCTACATCTGGAGCTTCTAGTGAGACTAGGTCATGCCTAAATTAGGGTTCAGAATTTAGTGCACTACACCATTATCATGTGTTGCAAGAACCTGAAACTTTTCCATTTAGTTTTTTCAATTATGTAGTGCAAGTGAAAAATATGATAGAACTCAGCACAAAAGAATGTATTTGTGTGATGCTTAGTTGTTGAGCTATAGTTTGCAATTCACTATCATCTCATAACTCTAAACAATGGGGTGGAATGTGATTCTTCTCAAGCAAGAAAGCACATGCACCAAGTGTTTGAATTGTGCCATCTTCTACAGTTAGAAATTGTATTCATCCTTCTTTAAAAGGTATAAATTTTAAGCCTTTGTGAATTACTTAAGGATCTGTCACACCTAGTTGCAGTAGGTTCTAGGTGAATTACTTAAGAACCCTCATTGATGTCACTACTTAAGGATTTTAGGTTATTCATTTGAAGTGTACTCTCCTCCATTATCTGACCTGAGTATCTTAATCTTCTTATCAGAGAGGTTTTCTGCTAAAGCTTTGAACTCTTTGAATTTTTCAAACACTTCATCTTTTAACTTTAAAAAATAAACCCAAGTCTTACGAGAGTAATCATCAATAAATGTGACATAGTATACATACACGCTTAATGAAGTTGATGGCATTGGACCGCATACATCTGAATGAACAATATCCAATATTCCATCTGCTTTGTTGTCACTTTTCATAAAAGTATTCTTCGTAATCTTTCCTTGTGCACACCCTTTACATACACCTTCATGATCAACCTTTAATTCTGGTAAACTTGTGACTACCTTGCTCACATATGGTAGGGATTTGTAGTTAATGTGAGAAATCTTTCTATGCCAAAGTTCACATGGACTTACAATAATTTGTGTTAAAGTTGCATCTGAGTGGCCTTTTAATTTGTACAAACCACCTTCTTTTGTTCCAATGACAATTGCATCTTCTATATTTTTTCATTCAGACCACAAAAGAAATTTACCATCTACGAATGCAACCTGGAAACCTTTCTTGTCTAAAGAAGAAATAGAAAGTAATTTTTTCCTCAAACTTGGTACATAAAGTATGTCCTTCATCATTATTGGTGTTCCTGAATCAAGCTTGTAGGTGGCTTCTCTTATTCCTTTGATTGGGTATTGATAGTCATCTCCAAGTGAGACTTTCTGGGGGGAGTTCTTCTCTTCAAGGCTGGAGAGAGTATTCTTGTGACCTGTCATGTGCTTGGAAGCACCACTATCAGTACCCAGTATCTGTGAGCCAAGTATCATTTACAGGTGTCACAGTCTCGAGGAGCACTAAAAACAAAACATATTCTTCTATCTCTTCTCTAGCCGACTTCTTAGGTGGCTCATCATCTTCATATGCATGGGCATGATGTATTTTGTTATTTTTCCTCTTGTATTTTTCTATCTTGAGAGGACAATTTTTAGCAATGTTTCCCATCCTTTCACAATGATAGCACTTGTAGGAGGAGAAATCCCGTTTCCTCCTTTGTCCTTGCTGGTACTTATGAAATTTCTTAGGGGAGTGAGGTTCCTTATGAGAGTGAATATCCTTATGGAAGTGATTCTCTCTCTTTCCCCTTCCTTTCTTGGTATGAGCAGCTAGAACTTGATCTTCATCTTCTCTTGGAATGGCTTCTATGTTTGCAACTCTTGCTTCTTCCTGAACACACTCTTCCCAAAAACTGTGAAATTGGAGTTTGTCTTTTCTGGCACACACTGTTTGGATAAAAGCATCCCAAGGTCTTGTGAGACCATTGAGAGAAGTCATCATGATTTCATCTTCATCTACCTTGTCTCCAATTGCTTCTAGTTGTTCCTTGAACTGACAAACCCTAGAAAATTAATCTTGAATTGTTTCTCCATTTTACATTTTAGCATTCTTGAGTTGGGTTCTCAAGTTCATCTTCATGTTAATATTTCTTCCTTCAAACATCTTGGATAGGGCATCAAACATTTCCTTTCAGGTATCCTTGGAAGACACTTGAGGGATCAAGTGGTCTTTGATGGAATCTACAATTATTCTCTTTTCCCTAATCATGTCCTTCTTGTACTTCTCTTTGGCCTCATTTCCTTCTGGCTCCAGAACATCATTCTTTATAAATTGCACAAAATCATTCTCTTCGAGAATGAGACCAATTATGTATTTCCAAGCATGGAAATTTTCCACACCTTCTAAATTTTCATCAAGCTTGGTGCTTGAAGGCATTTGGACCCTGAGGCTAGAAGAATGACCAAAAAGTGAAAGTTCTAAGAAATGAAACAGACCTTACCAGAAGATGTGTTGGGCTGAGGTGAGTTGACTGGTGTTGGTTGTTTATGAGAATTTCAATATTTGACCTCTGAAACTTGACCTGCACAAATTTGGACTGGTGATTTTTGGTTTTCTTGTTTTCTTGTTTTCTTGTACCAGTCAAACCTTGTTTTTTCTTTTCCGGCAAACAAGAGATGTAAATACCCAGTAACAGTGTTCTTATTCAATCTAGCTCTGATACCATGTTAAATTTTAATGTTGTTATTAAGTTATATCCAAAGTAAATGAGCATTTAATACATCAACACATATGAGGATCACTAAAATAAACACAATCACAAGGTACACAACATTTTATCATGGGAAACCCTCATGAGGAAGAAAACCCAGCAAAAATTTCCTCAATATAGATAGACCAAAAACAAAGCATAAGATCCTCCTCTACTCCTTCACTAGGAAAGAGTAGTGCACTACTTAATCAAGAGATACCACCAAGAACCCTCCTTGACATCACACCTAGTTGCAGTAGGTTCTCCTCCAAGACTTGCGCACTACAGAGTTGGTTGTTAAGTGTCTCCAAATGAGGCACTAGCCTCCCTTATAAATAGTGGTCTGGCCAGCCTAAAATTAGGTCTGGGCCGACCTGTCATTTTACCCTCATAATTTATATTTAATAGCCAAGGCACAATATGGTCGACTTTTACAAAGGTACAATAGGGCTTAATTAATAAATATAATATAATAATATTATTCAACACTTCCTCTTAGGTAGAATATTCTTCGAAGTTACAATATTTCAACATTAGAAGCATCACATGTCACTTACAAGGAATTGAACTTGGGTGGGAAGGGTAACAACCATTCCTCCCAACCACCCAAGCTACAACCAATGGACATTTCTTGCATTAATGAGAATGCAAGAACCATGTCACACTTTTCATATAGTTTTGAAATATTACCTATGTGTAATGAAATGAATTTTTTTTTCTCTTTCAAAACCTTTTTATAATTTAATTGACAATTTTGAGAATAAAATTGTATTTTTATTTAGGTATATTACATATGGTATCAGAACCTAGTTATAGCACTAGGGGTTGTATGGGCTCAAGGACTAATGGCCTATGTTCTTCCAGAGATTATTGGTGATGCTAATTGTTAGAATCATTAAACATAGGATTTATTTCCGGTGTGCAATGTTGAAAATAACAATTTGGACAGGTTTATGTGTTGACTTCACATTTATTTTATTTTATTTTATCATTCCATTAACAATGTATTAGTTCTGGTGTGAACCTCTTTCCCTACTACTATGCCTATGATATTTGTGACTGGTAAGTAGGCATGAATGTTTTTTTTATCCATTCAATGGCCTTAGTTGGATATGTCATGTTTCCAACGTCTTCATTCCCAATTCCATCAATGAATTTTATACTAGTGTTTGCAAATGCTTTGAGAATTGTCTCATTTAGGTTTTAGAGTTTTACTTTGTTGATATTG
Organism: Picea glauca; assembly: GCA_000966675.3. Lineage (NCBI taxonomy): Eukaryota > Viridiplantae > Streptophyta > Pinopsida > Pinales > Pinaceae > Picea > Picea glauca. Next base: position 69,412 of record JZKD02S1674867.1, read on the forward strand.
TTGATATGAAAAAGATCCACTATTACTTCTAGTGATGGCAAGTCATCTGCAACTTTCCCATGGTTGATCCCTGTTGTGGAGGAACTTAATTTTTTTTTAGACAAAGCATTTGAAAGAACCAATCCTGAAAATATTTAACATGAAGTGTAAGATACAAATCTAAGACAAAAAAATGTTATTTATGCTTGAGGGGAGCATCATGTAAAAGATATATGATCATCTTGATTGGTGTAAATTTCTTGATGGGGATGCATAAAAGGTATGCAATTTCTCTCTGCATCTGATGGTAAGTTGTTATGTGCAAATAAACTTTTTCTACTTTGTGGTTCTTGTTTACGTGTCTTTTGCTTGCATTAAAACCTCAATATTGTTGATATTGCGAGAGACTTGGTGCTGGACTATTAAAACTAAGATCATTGTTCAGGAATCACAGTTATTAGACACTTCTGGCTTTTTAGAAGAATATTATTTTCTGGCATTCTATTTATGCTTTTGGTTTTAACAATGATTTTATCATTCTTCTTAAGGAATTCGAGGTGTCATTTACCTCTCTGATAACTATTCAAAGGTACAAATGGTTCTATTTTTATTGTGTGGCTTTAGTATTTTGAAAATAAATTATATTACTCACCATGTTGATCAGCATACACAGTTATTGTCATCGTAGGTGGTATCTGCATCATTATTCTCAGAATAAATTGAGCAATGTAATATATTGAACAGGTCTAGGAGCTACGCTGTAAATATGCGTTTTCTAAAATCTTGTTGGCAACTCGCATATGGGCTGGTAAATACATATTTGCAATTCCCCAAACTTATTCTTCTAAAATGAAGCCTCTATCTATAATATTGGTAGGTTCCTATGTGTGTACCTATACTTGAATGTGAGATATTTTACCATTATTAGGGTTAGAGAAATAAACAGGGACTTTAGGTTCATACAAACTGTTAGGTTTTTGTGGTTGTTGGATTGTAAGTTTAGACAACCAATTCTTGATTAGGCTTCACTAGTGGAGAGATTGTGTTTTCATTCCACATGATGCAAAGTATGAAAAAATAGAATGCCTTGTAGCATATGCAGCAAATATAATCATTGGGAAATTTTGTATGACGCGGGTAATGTATTTTTCAAGTTTGTAGAGTATTTTTAAACTACTTTGGTGATGCATGTAGTTGCACTGATTGAAATAGGAACTCCATTCCATGATTGATCCGTTGTTCTGACAATTGATGAAGCTTTCCATAACATTTATGCATTCTTAAGTTATTAGTTGTATGGTATTAAGACAATATGATACCCCTTCCATTAGAAGCCTTGATAGGATCATAAATACACTATATACTAAAAACAAAATCTACAATTGAAGTTGTTGTTGAAGATGTAGAGTTTTCACCTTTGGGAACTATTCATTATACCAATGGCCTCTCTAACAGGCAGAATGTATTGTAGAAAGATAATTTATGCTACTCCAAATAAGGAAAAAATCATAGATGTTGCTAGTTTAACAAGACCTAGTAAATATGAGGTACAAGTTAATAGTACTTTTGCAGACATTGGGTATCCCTTGTGTTAGCACTGAGAGTCACCCTTAGACTGCAAGAGGATAAGCCCAGTACCCATAAAAATGTAAATCTATTAAAATGGTTTGAGTAGGTGGATCAACAAGACTTTAAAGAAATGAAAAGACAACAAATATCACTGCAGATCACTGATAGACCATTGGGCTATGGAGTCATAAACAGTATGCTCATCGAAGGCATTTAAGCTCCCTATAAAAAAAAATATGTGTATAAGGATGGAGAGAAGAATAAGAGAATAACATAAAGACGAATATTCGCTAAGCAGAGATCCTCTCTGTGAAGAGAATTTAGATGTGTCTGAACAGTAAACAATGATAAATAGGCAAGCTTACAGCAAATCCTCTACCACATCAGGAATCTGTCAATCAAAGGCAAATTTAAATCCTTAAAATATGCAATACATTCAAACAAGAAGAAGAATAGAACATAGTACATAGATTTTAGATGTGTCTGAATAGTAAACAATGATAAATAGGCAAGCTTACAACAGATCCTCTATCGCATCAGGAATCTATCAATCAAAGGCAAATTTAATCCTTAAAATCTGCAATATGTTCAAACAAGATGAATAATAAGATAGAGAACATAGGAGACAAATCTGATGAAACAGCTCATATGAATCTTCAATAACAATAAAATTTACAGCTACATGCCCCTCTGGCTTACAAACTAAAATATGCAGTCATAAACATTCCTCAAAACCTCCTCTGGTCTTGGGCCGAAACCCCCTCTCCTTTTTTCTTTTTATCATTCCTCTGATGTCTTTTATATTCGAAACAGTAGGCATGTCTTGTTGCTTGAGAGCCTCTTCTCCAGTGCCATGTGTCTTCTCTTTTCTGTCCTGCTCCTTATGTCAGAAGGAAACTCTGGTCAGTATGAACATGTAGGATAAACTTCCATCTACGGTACTTTGGGCTAACAATTTTCTATCTCCTTGGCCAAACCCCCCATGCTTCCATTTAAAGGGGTGGTCGATTGTTCAACCACCAGTCCTTCTTTCATTAACTGATTTCTCCTTGGGATCAAGATGAGGCTTAACGCCTAGTTTGTTGCCACGCGTTTCTCTCATATTGGACCCTATATAATCACATGATTGCGGAAGTCGCCAAGGGCAGTTTGGGTGCACACCGCTTCGACCCCCACAATTCACCACCAATTTCCATGTACCTCTTCCACTATACCATGGTTTCGACTGCGGGATCGCTCTAGAATTTTATTGTTCAAGCATGTTTCGTCCCCACAATTAAGTGTGGTCATTGATCTATTGCAATCTGTGATCTGGGTAACCCTACGATCTAGGTAACCCAACTTTGGTGCTTGGAGCTTTGAATGCTGAGAAAGAATATCTCCGAGAGGACGATCTCTCGAATCTGACATGGTGGCCTGACATCATGTGTTGTCACAACTACTGATGGATGAGTGCCAAGTGTCTTTGACACTTCAGGCTTCGAGAGATTTTGAATGTGGGCATGAATATCTCCCAAATTACTTTCTCCTGGTTGACGTGGAAGCCTCTCGTTACTTCGGCACTTCAAGCTTCGGGAGATTTTGAACGCGGGCATGAATATCTCCTGAAGTACTTTTTCTTGGTTGACATGGAAGCCTCTCGTTACTTCGGCACTTCGAGCTTCAGGAGATTTTGAAAGCAGGCATGAATATCTCTTGAAGTACTTTTTCCCGGTTGATGTGGAAGCCTCTCGTTACTTCGACACTTCGGCCTTGGGGAGATTTTGAACGCAGGCATGAATATCTCCGGAAGTACTCTGGTTGACGTGGTAGCCTCTTGTTACTTCAACACTTCAGGCTTTGGGAGATTTTGAACGCGGACATGAATATCTCTCAAAGTACTTTCTCCTGGTTGACGTGGCAGCCTCTCACTACTTCGGCACTTTGGGACTTCAACACTTTTGTCTAGTCATTAATCCTTGCATGAATTTGAAACTCCGAATGCACAAGAGCCGCTAATTTGAACTGCACATGGGATATTCACCATTGAACATTGAACCCGTTTGTTTTCTTGTATTTCAAGTTCGAAATGGACTGCTCTGAATGCTGCATTTTTCTCATAGTTTTTCCCTGTGCATAAAACATACTTGAGCAGCCTGACTTTATCAACCAGAAGAGGAAAAACTTATAGGAAGGTATGTAGAAAAGAGAGAGACTCGACAGAGGTGTAGACCTAGGTTCTAACAATAACTACCTATGACCCATGATAACTTTATGTGCTAACATTTGGCTCCATAGGGGATGGCATGCTCCCTGTGAGTTGCAAAGAACAAGAAGCTTCAGTGTCTTATCCTAGGGTTATGGGGTCACTTATTCAAATACTAAAAACAAACTGAAAACTGAAAAGCTTGCACACGTGCTTATTTATATACAAGACCCTACTATAACTGACCTTTACAATGCTGAGGTGAAGACAAAATTCCACCATAGCCACCCAAACAGTTTGGTAACATAATTCTTCTTTTCACTGCAAATGATCCATAAAGGCAAGGGAAGTATGACAGCAGAATGAAAACATTTTTTGGAACACTGACAATACCCCCAAATGATGATAAGATGAATAATTGTGCAAGCTCCAATGCTTTTGGAAAGCTCAACTCCATATATAACCCCACAGGGTCATAAAATTTATAATAAGGCATGCTAAACTGGTAAAAAGTTACCTCCTTTATTTAATCACTGCTCACATGTTGTTTGATGTTCTCAGCATGTACATGTGGATAAAGGATTGATGCAAGCTTGTTAATCCCAGGTGATATCTGCTCATTTATAAGTGTTGGACATGAGATAAGTTGCGCATTTAGCTCTTCCTTTTCTCCTTCATGGCTCTCACAAGGATTAGATTCATAATCATCATATACAGGAACCATGCTACGAGGTTCCAAAGAAGTTGTGAAAAAACTCTGCTCTTCATTGTCTTCACTGGGATATTCATCAAAAATTGGTTGTTCTTGGTTAGTATTTGAAACAACTTCTTCATCATAAGCAGGGCTGCTAAAGACATATGTTTCAAGAACAGAAATATCCTTTGCATTTTATTCGTAAGAGCAACAAACAAAATCTGCCTTCAATTCCGAAAACTTAGGAAAAAACAGAGAGGAATCTTCCCTAGTTTTTTTAACTAACTTATCATTTATCTCAGCTTCATAGTCAGGACAAATATCTATTAATGTATACACTTGCTCTTCGACATCAGAATATTCAAAAGAGACATGTTGATCTTCATAAAAATTTAAAACAACAAATACATCTGATATGATGCTAGATGTTTCTATGTTATTTCTATCATAATGAATATCATTCAACACCTCTTGATCTTCATGGCAAATGCTTTCTTCCACAATAAATGCTTCATCACAAATCTGGTTTTTGTGACTAGCAGAATCTTTATGAAGCAAATAAAACTCATCACAACAGTTTTCATAAAGATACTCAACTGAAAATACTCTTTACAAAACGAATTAAAAGTTGCATGAAAACCTGTCAAAGAGTTGATGCTTGCAATGGGAAGAGATCGACACCAATCAAGAGCAATCCCCTCTAATGAATACATGAAAAGCTTAATCTGAACATCTTCATGCACAATATGAAGTTGATGAATAAAATCATGAAAATCTAGCAAATGTTCAGTTGGTACCTCCCACTCTTCTCCTCAAAATTTAGGAAGGCTACTGTCCCATTCATCTCTACTAGGCTCTGGATTAGGGAAACCAACTATCTTTGAAAAATCACAGAAAGCATACATCTAAGATAAAATCTTGTCCATTTCAAACCAATGGAGTCGCCAATATATTTACGAACAATGGAGTCGCCATGGTGAAAGATGAGCAGTTAGAATAATGTGTCCAGCTTCCGTTCACCATCTAAAATTGGATCTCTTCATTTTCGTTCTCCCAGGGAAGATATCTTCACTTTCGTCCCCGACAACGGCGCCATTAAATGTTAGCACTGAGAGTCACCCTCAGATTGCAAGTGGATAAGCCCAGTACCCATCAAAATGTAAATGTATTAAAATGGTTTGAGTAGGTGGATCAACAAGACTTTAAAGAAAGGAAAAGACAACATATATCACTGCATATCAGAGATGGACCATTGGGTTATGGAGTCATAAACAGTCTACTCATCAAAGGAATTTAAGCTCCCTATCAGACAAAAGATTTGTATAATGATGAAGAGAATAATAAGAGAATAACATAAAGATGAATATTCGCTAAGCAAAGATCCTCTCTGCGAAGAGAATTTAGATGTGTTTGAATATGATAAATAGGCAAGCTTACAACAGATCCTCTACCACATCAGGAATCCATCAATCAAAGGAAATTTTAATCCTTAAAATTTGCAATACATTCAAACAAGAAGAAGAAGAATAGAACAGAGTGCATAGAATTTAGATTTGTCTGAACAGTAAACAATGATAAATAGGAAATCTTACAGCAGATCCTCTGCCGCATCGGGAATCTATCAATCAAAGGCAAATTTTAATCCTTAAAATCTGCAATACATTCAAACAAGATGAAGAATAGGATAGAGAACATAGGAGACAAATCTGATGAAACAACTCATATGAATCTTCAATAGCAATACAATTTACAGCTACATGCCCCTCTGGCTTACAAATTGAAATATATAGTCATAAACATTTCTCAAAACCTCTTTTGGTCTTGGGTCGAACCTCCCTATCCTTTTTTTCTTTTTATCATTCCTCTGATGTCTTTTATAATCAAAATAATAGGCATGTCTTGTTGCTTGGGTGCCTCTTCTCTAGTGTCGTGTGTATTCTCTTGTCTATCCTTCTCCTTCTGTCAAAAGGAAACTCTGTTCAGTATGGGCATGTAGGAGAAACTGCCCTTTGTGGTACTGCGGGCTGACAGTTTTATGTCTCCTCAGCCAAACCCCCCATGCTTCCATTTAAGGGGGTAGTCAATTGTTCAACCACTAGTCCTTCTTTCATTAACTGATTTCTCCTTGGGATCAGGATGAGGCTTAACGCCTAGTTTGTTGCCACGTGTTGCTCTCAGATTGGACCTTATATAATCATGTGAATGTGGAAGTCACCAAGGGCAGTTTGGGTCCACACCGCTTCGATCCCCGCAATTCACCACCAACTTCCACGTACCTCTTCCGCTATACCATGGTTTCGATTACGGGACCGCTCTAGAATTTTATCGTTCAATCATGTTTCGTCCCCACAATGAAGTGTGGTCGTCGATTTTCTGCAATCTGTGATCTGTGTAACCCTGGGTAACCCAACTTTGGCACTTGGAGCTTTGAATGTTGAGAAAGAATATCTTTCGAAGGACGATCTTCCAAATCTAACGTGGTGTCCTGACATCATGTGTTGTCACAGCTACTGATGGATGAGTGCCAAGTGTCTTTGGCACTTCGGGAGCTTTTGAATGTGGGCATGAATATCTCCCAAAGTACTTTCTCTCGGTTGACGTGGAAGCCTCTCGTTACTTTGTCACTTTGGGCTTCATGAGATTTTGAACATAGGCATGAATATCTCCCAAAGTACTTTTTCCCGGTTGATGTGGCAGCCTCTTGTTACTTCGGCACTTTGGGCTTCGGGAGATTTTGAAAGCAGGCATGAATATCTCTCGAAGTACTTTTTCTCGATTGACGTGGAAGCCTCTCATTACTTTGACACTTCGGGCTTTGGGAGCTTTTGAACGCAGGCATGAATATCTCCCGAAGTACTTTTTCCCAGTCAACGTGGCATCCTCTCGTTATTTTGACACTTCGGGCTTTGGGAGATTTTGAACGCAGGCATGAATATCTCCCAAAGTACTTTCTCGCAGTTGACGTGGCAGCCTCTCGCTACTTCGAGACTTCGACACTTATGTCTAGTCGTTAATCCTTGCATGAATTTGAAACTCTGAATGCATGGGAGCTGCTAATCTGAACTGCACATGGGATCTTCACTGTTGAAAATTGAACCCATTTGTTTTCTTGTATTTCAAGCCTGGAATGGACTGCTCTGAATGCTGCATTTTTCTCATAGTTTTTCCCTATGCATAAAGCATACTTAATTGATCTAACTTTATCAACCAGAAGAGGAAAAAATTATAGGAAGGTATGCAGAAAAGAGAGAGACTCGGTAGAGGTGTAGACCTAGGTTCTAACAATAACTACATATGACCCATGACAACTTTATGTGCTAACACCCTATACATTCCATATTTTTTCACTTAATATTGATGTTAAATTCCCTTCTTCTATTAGAAATAGTCTAGATACAACATATTCATCTAAAAAGGGACTGCAAAATAAATGGACACTGATATATATTATTAAAATGAAACTTGGTAGGGTAGATGCATTTGAGACAGTGAAATCATCTATCTTGAAAGACTCTGTTGAAAACAAACAAGAGCTAGGAAGTGTCTATGTTTTGTTCATCCATGGATTGGATGATGATCTGATATTGATGAGTCTTGGAGGATAGGTCACAACTTCCTTTACATATTGTACTTCACTTATGGGGTAGTGGTAGATGACCACTCTCTGTTGTATCTTTCTTATTTATTCAAGATATGATTCTCCATTTGGGTTCTTATTGTTTTGACTCTTTCTTGAAAAGTACCTACAAGGTTTTTGTAGTAAACTACAAACTTGTCAACACAGTAAACCTTCAACAGATTGAGTTCCTAAAGAACTGTGGTGTGGAATTCTATGGAGTGTACTTGTCAAATTCCTATTAGCATGTATTTACATTCAATAATCAGTTGGGAATGGTTTTATGACATGGTCTCACATCAAATAACAAGTGAATGTAGATGAGGTATTAGGACAACAAAAGTGAAGGTGTAATAGACTTGTAAGATGAGACATCAAGTATGGTATTTAAAATAATTAGAATGTTAGTAATGCATATATGATTAATTATAGATTCATTCTATTTGAGATTACTGATAGCTGAAAGTGATTGAGTCATTAGTGTGAAGTGTGTTCTGAGTCCACTTCATGAATTATTGTAAATGTTGTAGTCCAAAGATTATATGCATGAATACTCACAATTGTTTGGTTGACTGAAAGTTTAGGTTGCAGGTAGAATGGTATTGGTATGGAAACAGGTGTAAGTCCATAATGAAGACTAAGTTCTACTACATGCAAGAGACAAACATTATGAGAAAAATATCATACTTGTAAAATATGTTTTCTGTATGAGATGGGTTTGAAACAAAAGTTTTCCGACTGAAGTTATTATTATGGTATCTCATGGTAACTGTATGTATATGATATAGGTGAGATGATGGATCTATCCAGAAAGGACAAAAATGATGTTTGTTGAACTAGAAAACATGGAAAAGAAACTATTGTTGTGACACTAGAGTCCTATGATTTTCCATGGTCACCATTGAGATGTGTTATGCTATGTTAGAGCAAGACAGGGTACGCCTTGCCTATAAGACTCTATAATTCTCAGTACTTTTACATTGTGAGGAGAACTTGGTAATTGATGGATCACCTAAGGGATTGTGTAATAGAGAAGGGGATGCATGAGCCTGGAGGGTGAGTATTTCACAAAAGAGGAGGCTTAAATGAATAGCATACTACCTAGGATCGTGAGTGCATTGGGTGTGTCTGAGAAAACAATGAACTGGGTTTAATCTGTGGCAGCCATATGGATTAGATACATATTCATACATATAAGTATTGACTTTTATCTTGTGATATGAATATATATGTTTTAGTTATGAACTGAAAGTTGATAGATTGGGATTCATGTTGATGAAATACGCAATGATTAGGAATTGTTATGATATGCATGCTTACGTTGATGATTGTTGTAGGTGTATGTTGGAATGCTAGAGACTGGAGATGTACCAAGACATTGAAGACAATGACATTCTAGGTACAGTGGAAGAATTAAGACATGGTTGTAGTAACAGAACACCGAGGACGGTGTTATTCCAAGGGGGAGGGGATGTAATATCTTGATTCTAATTTCTTGAATATTGTAATTATTTCATTTATGCAGATAATAAAAATGACCAAGGTTGGGTGAGCATGAGTGCCTATAGGGGCTATGATACCACAAGAGGAGAAAGGTGAGGGGATCTAAGGGGGGTTTATGCCTAAATCATCTACCTTATTCTATCTTGAACCATCATCCAATTTTGATTTTGATTTTTATAACAAAAAGGAGTTAACATGAGTGGAGGAAACAAATTCCTCAATCCAATCCATAACTCCTAAATTTTAGCAAATTGTCTCCCCTACATTCTTGGAATTAGGAAGAGAAGTTGAGTTTGAATTCTCTAACCATTATGGATGAGGGAAATTTGAATGGGAAAGAGAGAGCTATTAGAAAAAGGTGGGAAAAGAGTTTGAGAAGTTAGACATGGGAAAAATAAATCCAAGCCCGTGATAGACCAACCAGCCATGAATGGAAGTTGGTAGCCTTGAAACAAATCCAAGAAATCATGGAGAACTTTGTTGAGACTTGAGACATTAGCATGTACCTTCTATGAACACATTGAAAACCACGAGGAGTAATGATCCGAATTATTTTCGGCACGAAATGAGAGTGGAGATATAATAAAGAAATGCACAGAGATATCACGTATATCCAATAATTATAACATAAATATATCAGAGATGCAACCATAAACACAGAGATACAGTAATACATGATTTCTATAAATGAAATAAATGTACAGAGACTATAAAAATACAGAGTGAAAGACTCGCTAGAATGGTGGCAGCTTATCTTTGAGAAGAGATGTGACGGCTACTCGCATTCGCAAGAAGATGATTACAATG
>JZKD02S1674867.1:79774-98769 GCA_000966675.3 Picea glauca
TAACCCTAGGAGATGAAGCGCCAAAAGTCATGTGGGCCCCGTTTGGGTAAGTTGGTACATCAACTTCCCGGGGTCGTAACTTTTGCATACGATCTCTGTTTTAGGCGTATGATAGATCGTTGGAAAGGTATCATCGAGGAGATTCATTTTGGGGGCTCAATCATGCCTTTGTCTATCACTGAGAACCTTAATCTTGAAAAACCTTCATTTAGGCCCTCAAAATGGCCCCGAAAGTTAAAACCTGCTAAAAATAGTAAATTGCCAAAATTGTCATAAAACTGTTTTGAGCCAGTCGAAAAAGGTGGGTGGCCACCGATATCCACCTGGATCAAGTAATTTTTTAGGTACTGGAAAACCTTAGTAAAACAAAATCCTAGGTGTGTGTGAAGTATCTCCAACACCCCCCTTGAACATCATTATGGTGAAAATAAAGAATGGGTCTTGGAAACAAGGCCATGTTAGGTACCCAAATACAAAAGATACACTGAAATAAACAAGGAAAGAGGGAAAATCTCATGGGAAAAACCTCCCCTCAAAGTACAATGTATGTAAAAAGAATAATTGATAGTTTCTAGGAAACTGTGTCCTTCACTCCAAGACGACTGCGCAGAGAATAAAACTTCTACTCAATGAAGGTTTTCGTGAAGATGTCTATAGTCTGTTCTGCTGAAGGACAAAATTGCAGGTTGATGATCCCCTCGTGTACTAAGTCCTGGATGTAGTGCATATGGATATCGATGTGCTTCATTCGCTGCCTTTGAAATGGATCTCTGCAAAACTTCAAAGTGTTATGGTTGTCACACCAGATGAAGATCGGCCGATGAAACTGAATACCCAACTCAGTGAGAAAATGTTGTATCCACGTAGCCTAAATGGTTATTTTAACTACCCCTCTATACTCTACCTCAGATGAAAATAGAGCAATAGCAGCCTACTTCTTGCTCGACCAACAGGTAGGCCCAGAACTAAGACTGAGTGAGTAACCAAATGTGGACTTGTGATCAATGTTATCATTAGCCCAGTCAAAATCAATGAACCCAATGAGGTCTAATGTAGAGTTTGTTCAATAGTGAATCTTGAAGGTGATGGTGCCTTGTACATATTGAAGGATACGCTTTGCATCCTTCCAATGTAGCTCATGCGGCTCCTGCATGAACCTAGAGACTGATCCAACTGCATAGGAGAGGTTTGGTCTGGAATGTGTGACATACAAAAAGCTCCCCATTAGTTGTCTTTACAGTGTGTTGTCAACCAGTGGAGTGTCCCCACCATCCTCAAGTCAGACTTCTGATAGGAAAGGAGTCGGGGAAGACTTGCAGTCTGTCATGCGAAATCTCTCAAGGAGATTTTGTACATACTTGTCCTAAGACAGTTTGATGCCTGATGCATCCTGACTGATCTCGAGTCCAAGGAAGAAATGTAGTGGACCCATGTCCTTCATCAAGAACATGTCATGCAAAATCCTCTTGACTACAGCAATCGCTGAAGTCGATCAACCGGTGATCAGCAAATAATCAATATACAAAACTAGGAGTAGAAGTGAATCAGTCGTCCTGAGCATGTAAACATTCATGTCTAACTTACAACGTACAAAGTTCTGTGACAGCAAGTAGGAGTCCATCTTGGCATACAATTCCCTCGGATCCTGATTTAGGTCATAAAGAGACTTCTTTAGTCGACAGACCAAAGATGAATCCTGCATAAATCCCTAGGGTTTCTCAATATAGATCTCCTCAGAGAGATCATTGTGAAGAAATGCATTATTCACGTCCATCTGATGGACTTCCCATCCCTTGGTTGTCACAATGGAAAGTGCCAAATGTATGGAATCCATCTTCGCTACTGGAGCGAAGGTCTCATCATAGTCAATGCCATGCACCTGTTGAAAGCCTTGGGAAACTAGCCTGACTTTGTATCTAATATCTTGTCCATCCATTGCGCTCTTGGTCATGTAGACCCATGTGCACCTGACAAGTTTCCTTCCTGAAGGAAGGGGAAATAGATCCCAAGTATGGTTCTCGAGGAGGAAGTTGTACTCCTCCTGCATGGTGGATTCCCAAAAGGGATTTCCAGCAGCCTCACCATAATACTATGGATCTGAAGACTAAACTAAGAAAATATGCATGGGTTGCATCAGTTCAGTGGAAGTGAGTGCAAGAGGAGGATCCTCAAAATCATATTGAGTCCTCCTAGTATCAGTTGGATCCCCAACAAGATCCCCTTCATCCTGAAGAGTAGTCTTGGCCCACTTGGGCCTCTGCTCTGGATTTTCATATGCATCTGGATGCACTGACTCTGCATTTGACTGTACTAGCTCTATATTTGGATCATCTGAAGAAGATTCGGCATGTGCATGATCATCATCTCTGAAAGGTGGAAGAAAAAAAAAATTGTCTGCATGTAGTTGTTGAGGTACATGCGAGACACTTTCCTCGAATTGGACACTACGCTCAATGATGAGTCGGTACGAGGAAATATCAATGATTTTTTATCCCTTCACACCGTCGGGGTATCCAATAAAGATACACTATGTGCTCTATGGATCAAGTTCCTTCCTCTTTTCAGAGGGAATCCTAGCCCATGCACGTGAACCGAAAATATGGAAGTGATCACTTTTGGCTTGAGGCCACTCCAAGCCTGGTAAGGGGTCTTATCCTTGATAGATCTATGGGGAGATTTTTTTTGGATGTAGGTTGCACAATTAAGTGCTTCATCCCATAATCTATGTGGAAGTGACTTTGCATGTAGCATGCAAGATGCCATCTCTTTGAGAGATCTATTCTTTCGCTCAACAACTTCGTTTTGTTGTGGAGTATAGGGAACCGTGTGCTACAACTGAATCCCTTCCTCATGAAAAAGATTTTGTATCTCATGGTTGACATACTCTCCCCCGTTATCTGTTCGGAGGACTTTTATTTTCTTTCCTGACTCTATCTCAACAAGGGATTTGAAATCTTTGAGGTGTTGAAAGACCTCTGATTTTTTCCTGAGGAAGAAAACCCATGTGAAGCGTGAGAAATCATCAACAAAAATGAGCACGTACCTTTCTTTATTGATTGATGGATGCAGAAAAGGGCCCATGAGGTCACTATGGATCAGATCTAAAGGAGAGCAAGCCTTATCAGTCTTTCCTTTGTTGAATTTCTCTTGAGGTGTTTTCCAAGAACACATCCCTCACAAATTCCTTTGGAGAAGTGGATGTCGGGTAGACCATCAACCATTCCCTACTTCCTAAGCTGATGCATATATTTGAAATTTAAATGCTTGAACCTTTCATGACATATCCTACTACTTTCATCAACATGGGTTAGCAGTGATGCAGAATCTGGTTCAATAAATTTAGAAAATGTGTAGAGTCTAGATCAATGATTTACTTCACTGGTAGCAACCCTGGAATTGATTTTCATGTCATAGCTATCCACTGCATCAGGTGTGAATATGACTCTCTTTCTAGTGTCGGAGTTAGTCATCTGATACACGAAAAGAAGATTGATGGAAATTTTGGGAACGTGAAGTACATTCTCAAAGCTTATGTTTATGAGTTCAATTCTTCCTTTGTTGATGACCTTGACTAGAGATTTGTCCCCCATTAGAAGAGGAGGACATTTGAATGCATCCAATGAAGAATAGACTTCTTTTGTGGCATCCATGTGGTGTGATGCACCTGAATCTACAATCCAAGCATCGGGAGAGGACTTGATGGCAATCGAGGCATGGCTAGAATTTCCTTTCTTGGGATTTTGATCTTCTGGCTTCTTCTTCTTAGCACCCTCGGGGATGCGATCTCCAAGGTTGTTTTGTTAAAGTATTTGGGTCATTAGATCTATTTGTTTCTACATACATGCGGATTCTAGATGGAATCCTTTATGGCAGTAAGTGCATTTCCCCCCTTTTCTTCCCTTTCCACCTTTGGATCTAGAGGCATCATTGAAGGGTTTTGAGTACCCTTCCTTCTTTGGATTTGCATGTGCTTTCCTTTTGTCTTTCTCTTTATATTTCTGATATAAATGATCATTTCCATCTTTCATAGTAAGTGCATGCGCCTTTGGGCCTTTGATTTTTCCCATAATGATGAGCTTGTTCTAGTCTTGTGTCAAAGACTTGATAAAGGCCTCAAGAGAGGGCATCATCTAGGTAGATACAGAGGTGAACCTAATTGAATGGAATGTTGATACAAACATTGAGTATTCTGGACCAAGTTTGGAGATAATGGTGAGAACCATGTGTTTCTCCTCCTTAGGTTTATCAACCCCGCAAGACTTGAGTTGCGACAACAAATCCTTAAATGTGGTAAAGAAATATTGGAGATTGTTGAAGGTTTTTGGATCCAATGTGATAAATTCCACCTCGAGCATGTGTCCCCTCATATTATCCTATTTTCCTAAAATCCCTTCCATGGTGGACCGGGCTTCATTGGGGGTTTTACAAGATGATATGTGAAAGAGGAGTTCAGGAGAAATGAGACTGCAAATTCTTCCAAACACTTCATCCATTCGGTTTAGATACTTGGATTTTTCTATGGTTGATGTTGGTTTTGTCTTTGTGTTCAGGGTTAACTGGTATAATCATCTGCCTCAAAGATGCATTATCATCTTCTCCTTCCATGCAAAGAAATTGTACGATGTAAGAATGAATTATTTTGGAAATTCTATTTTTTCGTTGTCTTCAATATTCGGTACCTGCAAAAATAATTTGGTGTGTCTTTTCCCTACCAGTCCATCGGCTCTGATACCATGTAAATGTGTTGAACCTACACGAAATAGATCTAGCTAGGAATTGACATACACAGTTGCAGAGAAAATATGAGAAAAGAGAAGCAGAAGAGAAAGAATGGAAGAATTCTCATTAACCAAATGAATGAATGATCATTTACACATTATAAACTCTGTATAACTCAAATAATGTGTGTTGGAGGAGAATCCAATGTGCCATAGTGGTGGTCTAGAGTGATCTGGACACACACCATCAGTTGCAGGAGTAAACTGCCACCTATTCTAGTCTCTTAGGCAGTTACAGGAGTGAGTTGCCACCTAGTCTGAGTTAACTAGTATCTCAGTCTTCAGTTAACTGATTGAAACAGAGTGAAGTGGGGAGGAGATCAGGGAATCATTAGTAATGCACTAGTCTGGTGATGATCCCAAGGAAAATGTGCATTAGCTGGTGATGATCCCAATGTTGCATGGTGATAATCCCAATGTGGCATCTAGACTCCACTCAACTGATCAAATAGAAGTGTGAACTGAAGAGAATATTCTCCGAAAGGAATATTCTTCCTAAAATATAAGAGACTAAATAATGACTAATAAACATATGGAAAACCTTAAGAAAAATAAATCCTAGGTGTGTGAAGTATCTCCAACACTGCTTTCCATCATTCTGTAGTTTTATTTTCATTTATGTTGCCTTCTTTATAGAGGTAAATTCCATCCTTGCATGTGGCTCAATTCGTGTTATTTCAGTGCATGAGGGCTACGTCTTTTGTCCTACTCCCTGCAATTTGGGTATTTCAATTATTCATTTTTCAATCAGAGAAAGAATTGTAGATTCCTAATTGATAATCCATATTTTGCTTACTGAGTTGTAGTATGCTTACTTACCTGGTTGTGTCTTTCATTGTTGTTTATGCACTAAATCAGGCAAACTGTACTCCTTATCAATGGGACTATTTTTCTTTGGCACAATGGATGACTATTAAGGGTTTATTTCCATTTCATGTTATTGTATTGACAGAAATTCCATGTTCTATATTTTCATTTACTTCACTTGTGGAAGGGACCAACATTTTTGGTGGATATATAAATGTTGGGTTTAATTCTGTTGGTGTATATATATATATATATATATATATATATATATATAACCAACAGAATTAAACCCACATATTTCTTGCATTGAGAACGCAAGAACCATGTCACACTTATATATATATATATATATATATAACCAACAGAATTAAACCCACATATTTCTTGCATTGAGAACGCAAGAACCATGTCACACTTTTCATATGGTTTTGAAATTTGATCTATGTGTGTAATGAAATGAATCTTTTTTTCCTTTCTCTTTAAAACCTTTCTATAATTTAATTGACAATTTTGAGAATAAAAATTGTATTTTTATTTATGCAATTTATTTAGGTATATTACATATGGTATCAGAGCCCAATTACAACACTTGGGGTTGTATGGGATCAAGGACGAATGGTCTGTGTTATTCCATATATTATTGGTGATGCTAATTGCTAGAAGAACTGAACATAGGATTTATTTCCAGCGTGTAATGTTGAAAATGACAATGTGGACACGCTTATGTGCTAACTTCACATTTATTTTATTTTATTTTACTTTTCCATTAACTATGTGTTAGTTCCTGTGTGAACCTCTTTCCCTATATGATCTTTGTGACCAATAAGTAGGCCTAAATGTTTTTATTTATCCATTCAATGGCCTTATTTGGATATGTCATGTTACCAACGTCTTCATTCCCCATTCCAACGATGAATTATATACTAGTGTTTGCAAATGCTCTGAGAATTGTCTCATTTAGGTTGTAGAGTTTTACTTTTTTGATATTGTTGATATAAAAAAGATCCACTAATAGTTTTGGTGATGGCAAGTCATGTGCAACTTGTCCATGGTTGGGAAAAGATGAGCATGTTGATTTTTCTAGTGCAATAGATAATAGCACAATATTTCTGAAAACTAATAATTACTTCTAATGATGTTTTTTCTCAATTTTCAATTTATCATTAAGCAATTATACTTCATAAATTCAACCATATAAATGTTGTGGAATAATAGTAGAGATCACAAAGAGAACAAAATATTTACTAGGAGATGTGAATTTCTTGAGTTAAAAATAGCCAAACTGGCTCCTTATTTATACTAAACTGACCTCCCCAACATACACGACTTTTCACTTTTCACTTTTCACTTTTCACATTATGAAGACCAACCATAGTTACAAAATTCAACAGAGCAAGGTCAAAATGCACCCCTCAACCTGGAGGAGAGACCTAAGGGCTTGGGGCTAGGGGTTGATCCTTATGCCCTTGTTATTGAAAAGAGGCGTTGTAGTCCATGTTTGTCTCCCTTATCAATAAAATAAAGTTGAGAAGATGAAGGAGGTTCTTACCTACAAGATTTCCCCTAACGACCCCACTCCACCCACTTCACCTCAACATGAGTAATAGAGCATGTGAGAAGAAGGCTAGCAAGATTTGGAATAAACATGAAATGAGGAAGAGAAGATGGAAAGTGGAGAAAATAGAAAACAACAACAAGAGGTGGAATCCATAGCAATATAACAAAAGAAAAAATCAAATCTTGAAGCCACAATAACATAATAAAATAAAAAAATTGCACTAGAATCAAGGAAGCAAAAGAAAGAAGAATGAAATATGAAGAGAAAAAAAATTCAAAAGAAAATGTTTCCCAAGAAGCAGTGGTGGAGAAGAAATATGTAGAGGAAAAAGCTACTCAAGAAATAGAGGAAAAGGAAAAGACAAAAGAGGCAAGAATGGTAGAGGACGAAAGAAAGGTTGCAAAAGGAAAAGAAGGCAATGAAGTTTCCTAAGATAATATGAGCAAGATGGAGAATGGACAATATGAAGAGGATATCACGACTAAGAAATATAGAACAAAGCTATTGGGTGGAGAAGTAGAAGGTGAGGATGAAAACACCAAGTCTAAATCAAGCATGACATAATAGGTTGGAGGACCTTTCCCTTCTATCCTAGTTTCCCCTTTCCTTTTTCAAATTTCTTAACACTCTTTCCTAGCTATACCAACAAGGGTGCCTATCAGACCTAGTTGATCTAAATTGGATCTTTGACAAACCCATTTGTAAATATTGTAATAAGTATGTAACGTTTTGTTTGATTTTAATTTGTATATTTGACAATGTTGGAATTAGAAATAAACCATTTGATGGTTGTCCTTCCAAAGGCAACCCATTAAAAGAAATGAAGGTTGCATTGAAGACATCAATGAAGGGATATGCAAGGATAATTGGGGAAGAATGGTGGTGGAAATGGGAAATTGAAGAGTGCAACCTGCTCGAAGGGCAAAAGAATCGAGAAACTTGTCCACACTATGCTAAGGTGTCTATGAGACATGGGCATATGCAACTTGTACTATCAGTGACTAAAAATACACAAATGTAGTGTATAACTCACCCCTCTGTAAATTTATATTGATCTTAATAAAATATACATTAGATGTTGAGTTTCAAGTGTGAATTGGGAGTTTTATCGTTATGTGATTGCTTCAATTTTGTGGTCCTGCAATATATACTTCATGTTATAGCACATTGTGGAATCGTTCCTCCTTAATGGGAACACCAACACTTGCATACATCTCTTACTTCAATTCACTATCATAAATAATTGCTTGCTCAAATCTATATACCTCACACATCAACAATATGCTCCCCATAATAGCTAATACATGCTTGAATTCACCAAAGTTTTTACTAAGGAATTCAGGCCATCCATTCCACTTGAGTTGAGATCGATGGCTAATATTAACTATATGTTACAATGACTTGCCCAAGCTTCCAATTCCATCCCTAATTTTCAGTAATCTATGTCCATTGAGGCTATATTTACCCATAGAATTCTTAGACTTAGTCATTGGAAGTTAGGTAAGCCAATGTGCAGCAACCCTTAGCTCAATCAAGTTGTATCCATCATTGTGGGGTTTCCTCATAGTATGGGCATCGTGTTTTGGTGCGAGAGACTATGTAAAGATAAAGCAATTGACCTACATCTATTTTTTATAAATATGGATTGTGAGTAGAGCATAGAATTGCTAACAATCCATAGAATTTCTATCTACCATTATCCCAACACAAATTGTTGAAGGGATTTTCCTTTATACTCATTTCACCACCGAGACTTCCCTCTCATACAATGATTGGTTATCCTGCATTTGAACTTTTAGATTAAGTTTTCCCTCAATCCATATTTATAACCAAAGAAAACTCTATACATAAGGCTTAAAGATGGGTGTCTGATTGTGAACTTGACCCTAATGAGACAAGTATTGTTCATCAGAATCAATTATGAGTTCAAAATAATTGGGGTTCGATTAAATTAGAGAATGAAATACCCAGATCTTAACCAAAAGTTTTGAAGCCAAAGAACAAAGAACATAATATAAATTTCTTAGGGGATCCGCATTGAAAAATTGAACAAGCCATAGGCCCACTATTTTTTAGGTCAGATGGTATCAGAGCAGGTTCCAAAGACTTGGAGAACACCTACATGGTAAACACCCACGATCAATATTGAAACATTGGAAAAGTAGTGTTTGCAGGCCTACAGAGAAGTTGTGGACCATCAATGGTGGGGAATCATCATGAAGAAGATGACAAAGAAGATCCAGAAGCCAGGTTTTCTTAGCTGGAGAAAATCATTGTTACGTTGTCAGAGTTGGTAACACAATTTTTGGTAATGAAGGGTAAGGAAGCACACTCAATAGAGACAGAGCATGGAAAACACAAATCTGGCCCAAAAAGTTCCAAAGTTGAGATGCTTGGAAACTTTGGTAATGACAACAACTTTTCTTCATCTTCATGTGTTCCTTTCAAAGTTGATGCGAAGCTTGAAATACCCATGTATCATGGACAAACTAATGTTGAATTCTTGGATAGATGGTTGAAACAATTGGAAGTTTAATTTGATCTTTATGAAATCCAAGAAACACAATATATTTCCTTTTCTCGTTTGAAGGTGATCAAGCATGCTCTGTTGTAGTGGGAGAGTTATGTGGATTCACTGAGAATAGGAAAGAATCCCATGGTTATGAAATGGGAGGACTTCAAGGCATTATTGAAGTCACAATTTTATCCCATGGGCTACGAAGTGTAGTAGCTCATGAAGTGGTAGTATCTTTAGAAAGAACAGGGACAAGGAGTGCAAGAATTCACTTCTGAGTTCAGGAAGTAGACCATCAGGTTGGGTATCTCTCTGGAAGAGCCATTAGTGGTTATGAAGTACCTTGGAGGACCTTTTATCCATATCTGAAGATAATTGTAGCTTCATGGTGTGAAGAGAATAGATGAGGCAAGAAAGAAGGATCTCTATATTGAGTTGGACTCCAAGAAGAGACAGCAACACATGAGCCAAGAAGAAACCGGCAAGAAAAGAGACAAGAAGATGAAATCCACAGTAAAAAAAAGGAGGGATCCTAATAAGCATTGCCAACATTGTTATGTGGATGGGAACATGGAAGAGAAGTATTGGAAACTTCATCCAAAATTGTGTCCAAAGTGTCTAAATTCCAAGCAGAAAGCAAACACAACTATCGAGACAAAAGAGGAAGTGGTAGAAATCACCAATGATCTAGATGAAGTCGTAGTTTGCACCACAATGCAATAGCACAAGGCGAGTGGAGATAAACATGAACTATTTCAAATCAAATTCAAGTGAAGAACTAAAAGGTAAATTCTTTTTTTGATAGTGGTTCTCAATGTAATCTGGTTTTTGAAACATTAGTTGATGAGTTTGGTCTAGAAACCTATGATCTAGTATATCCAAGTTCACTAGTATGGTTTTAAGGAAAACTCATTATGAGAATCACTCAGAGATGTAAAATCAAGTTTACCTTTAGTGCCAGCTATGTTGATGAGGTAGAATGTGAATTTTCACCATTGGACACATGTGGGGTGATGTTGGGTAACCCCTACTTGTGGGATAGGGATGTTACATTCTACAGGAGAGAAAAAAACTACTTCTTGGTCAAGGGTGGCAAGGCCTACCTCATCAAAGCACATCAACAGAAAGAGAGAGAGAGAATAAATCCAATTGCAGTGAAACAAGCATAGATAAGTAGGAAACAAGCCACCTTCGTTAGCAATGAAATGGTGGATATGGAGAGGAAAATGGAGGCCTTATGCTTCTGTCTCCTTAACGATCTAGATTTTGGGGACCAAAATCCTTCAAATGGGGAGGTTTGATCCAAATTGGACCTTTGACAAAACCTTTTGTAAATATTGTAATACATATGTAATATTTTGTTTGATTTTACTTTGTCTTAATGGAAATGTTGGAATCGAAAACAACCCATGTGATGGTTGGCCTTCCAAAGGCAAACCATTAAAAGAAATGAAGGTTGGCCTTCCAGTGTGAAATATGTGTGTGAATTGGGAGTTTTATCATTGTGTGGTTGCTTCAATTTCATGGTTTTGCACGTGATTTACGTGTATACACTTCATGCTATATCACATTACGGAATCGTTCCCCCTTAATGGGAACATCGACACTTACATACATTGCTTACTTCAATTCACTGTCATAAATAATTGCTTTCTCAAATCTATATACCTCATAGATGCATCAGCAATATGCTCCCCGTAATAGCTAATACATGCTTGAATTCACCAAAGTTTTTGCTAAGTAATTCAGGCCATCCATTCCACTTGAGATGAGATCGATGGTTGATATTAACTATATGTTACAAGGACTTTCCCAAGCTTCCAATTCCATCCCTAATTCTCAACGATCTATGTCCATTAAGGCCACATTTACCCATGAAATTCACATACCTAGTCGTTGGAAGTTAGGTAAGCATGTGCGCAACAACTCTTAGCTCACCGAGGATGTATGCATCACTGTGGGGTTTCCTCACTATATGGCCATAAAATTTTGGTGTGGGAGACTCTGTGAAGATAAAGTGATTGACCTACATCTATTTTTTATAATGATGTATTGTGAGTAGAGTACAACATTGCCAACAATCCATAGAATTTGTATCTACCATTAGCCCAAAACAAATTGCTAAAGGATTTTTCCTTTATACTCATTCGACCATTGAGACTGCCCTCTCATATGATGATTAGTTAGCCTCCATTTGAACATGTTGATTCAGTTTTCCCTCAATCTAAATTTATAACCAAAGTAACCTCGGTACAAAAGGATTAAATATGGGCATTCGATTGTAAGTTTAGCCCTATTGAGACAAGTAGTGTTCGTCATAATCAATTTTGAGTTTAAAAGAATTGGGGTTTGGTTAAATCAGAGAACAAAATACCCAAACCTTGACTAGAAGTTTTGATGCCAAAGAAAAGATAACATAATAAAAAAATATCAAAGGATCTGTGTTGATGAAACAGACAAGACATAGGCCCACCATTTTCATATCACTAGCTCTAGCACCTCACATAGAACTAGTCAACAACCCTTGTGGTTTGATATCATTCAACCCTTAGAATCTTGTGATTCTCTTAAGATAGTAAGGGAGAAGAAAGAAAGGAAGAATGCTAACAAATATGTTATAACTACCCTAGAACCCTCCAATTCTATGGTCAAGCCCAGACTCATTCCAATTTTCATTGACAAAATAGACCAATACACTATAACCACCTTAGAGCCCCTGGTCAAAAAATCATTCAAAAATGGGGCCTCAAGATTGGAGGGTTTCCCAAGTCAAGTTTGAAACTACTGACTTGCCTCATGTGGATTTCATTTAAATTATGAAGAGCTCTATCAATATGATGTACGGAAAATATGTGAGAGTTTTCCATTCAAGTGAGCCTTTCAAAAAGAGTCTACAATCACCCAAAACCATTTCCTGGTTGCCGAGGTAAAGGCCCTAGAGATGGAAAATGGCCAACTAGAGAGAAGATCAGTCTCCCTGGGGAGGGATGCAAAGGCAATTGTTGAATTTTCTCCCTCTTCAAAGAGAAGGAAGATGGGACAAAAGCATTATAGAATAATCAAGTAAATCTAGTATTCATTTTGACTCGGTAGATGGTAGAGGAAAAATAGAAATTGACTAATGAAAAAACCAAGCCTTAGAGGCAAGGGTAGTATTTTTGGAAGCCAAGGAAAGGAAATAAATAGATATGTCCTTGCAATTGGATGAGGCCAAAAAGAAGATCAAGTCCCAACAATATAAAGTCACATAGGAGAAAATGAACAAGGCCATTGACTTTAATCATGTGACTTAAGAGACTATACATGACAACATAGTGCAATGTCAACAAAAGATTGAGAAACTCCTCAAAGAAGTTAAAGGAGTGGAAGGAAAAGCACCAAGATAGTTTGGTCTAGGCCACCATCACCCAAAGGTTGGCTAGAAAGAGAAAAGAAAAACTAAAAAATTAAGGGAAAAAGATAAAAGAAGCACAAAAGAAGTGGCACGAGTAGAAGAAGTACGCAATAAAACTGGCTAAGGAGAGGATTTTTGGAAAATTAGGTACAAGGAAACCTTAGTAAACCTTGGATTGAAGGTGACTATGAAATCCATCAAGGGAATTATTTGGGGTTATGTGATCCAGATTATTTTTGGAATGAAATGAAAGCAGATATATTACAATGAAATACACATAAAAATTGCCAGAAACAGAGAAATACAACAATACATGATTTCTATTAATGAAAGAAATGTACAACCCCGTAAATGAAAAACCCACAATCACAAAGAAATTTTCCCATTACAGAGAAATGTGTTAAACTGAAAATTGTCTAGATGAGCCAGTTGGATTTGGAACAGGTGGGTGGCCACCAATATCCACCTAGATCAATCCTCCCCCCTTGGGAAGCAATGGTCTCCATTGCGTTGAGTTCCCGGGGAAGAGGGGAAAGCGTTTTTTGAATCTGAATCTTGGTGAGTTGCATGCCTTGTTGGAGAAGTTGTGTTGCTTGATCTATGGAAGGTTGTCACGAACCTGTTGGTGGTGTAGTGGAATCTGTTCCAACAACCTGTTGTCTCTGGGCTTGACCAGGCATTATGTAGGCACCATTGTAGGTGAAGAAACAATATTCGCTTTCTCTTCTGCAATTTGCTTCTACTGGATAGAAGTTGTTGAGGCTGCATTGGTTGTAGTGGCCTTTATGCATCCTTTGAATAGACTTTGAAGAGGATGAATTTTGCAATATGAGAGATTACCTTGCGGCATTGTTTTGGTGGAACAATAGTCGGAACTACCTCTTGTATCCTGTAGATCTAACCCCCCATAGTAATAATGACACTACGGGGTCGAGACTCATAAACAGCATGATGTTTTCACATATATGGTTAGCCCAAAACAACATCGCAGACATCAAGAAGGGAAACATCACACACTACCTCATCCTTGAAGGGCTGGATGTCATAGGACAGGTGGCACTGTTGACTGACATGGAGATCTTGTCCCTGGTGAAGCCACCCGATGTTGTATGGTTGTGGGTGTGGTGTTGTTCCAACCCCAAATATTTGACGACCTCAGTTGAGATGAAGTTCTTTCGGCTGCCACTATCAACAATGAAATGAAACAGAGTCCCCTTCACCCACATTTGTGAATGGAAGAGGCACTCCCCCTCTTCAGGATCTGCTGGTTCTTCTGGTCGAATTGTTGCGGTTGCGACAGTAGAAGTAGGGTTTGCATCAATGATTTGTATGTCTTCAATACTTTCTGGATCAGATTTTGAATCAGGGTTCAGCTCCTTGTCTTTGACCTCGGCCACCAATGACTGTTTCGAGTGACATTCATCAGTGTTGTGCCAGGGGATTTTGTGGAAGTCACACCACTTCCCAGTGTCATTCTTCGTCTTTCCTTTACCCTTATTTTCCTATGTCTGGGACTATTTGTTGGAAGGATGTTGGTTAGGGTTGTGTTTACCATGCTTTAGTTGTTGTGGATTGCATACCTGAACACCCATTTGTTCTGGTGCCTAAATTTCTGATCGATTTTAACAACATATCAATAGGAAACTCCCAATGATGAGATGTTTAGGAAATCCATTTCGGTTTGGATGTACCTATGCAAAGCCCCATGATATTTCAGAACCAGATGTCGCTCGGAGTTGTTGATACCCAGCTTGGTGCGCAAGGAATGGAAAATATTTGTGAAATCCAACATTGTTTGGCTCTTCTCTTGCCACGGTGTGGTCCATCTCATGTACTACTCTTCATAGTTATCAACAGGGTAGTATTGTTCCTTGACTGCATCCACAAAAAAATACCAACTAGGATCGACCCCATATATTCTAGATTCCTCTGTGGAAATTTTCTCCCAATAATTTTCCCACCAATGTTTGACATGGGGGAGAGCCTTGAGTAGTGCGAAGGTGATCTTTTTCCTGTCGGAAAAATTGTGAACAGAGAAATAAGCTTCTAGCAGATTCAACCATTTTTCTAAGGAATTCGCATCTATCTGACCTTCAAATACGGGAATATCAAAATTAACTTGTACCTTGAAGGGAAAGGTTCTTCCAAAATGGTTGTTTGATGAAGATGTGTTTGTTTCTATCGGCAGGCATTGAAGGATGTGTGCAAAATTCTCCATCATTTTGTCCCTTTGTCACGCGAGTGATTTCTCAAGCAACAGGTTAATAGAATCTTTTGCTCCGCCATTTTTATTTTCTGTCTCCATAGAGGGTTTCTTGGGTGTGCGAGAGTGATTGTCCTCAAGAGAGACAAGCTCGAGACCCAACTTGCTATACTTGGACCTCGTCAGGGACATGCACTGAAAAACTATCAAGAGTAGCCTGCTCTGATACCGTTGATCCGGATTATTTTCAGAACAAAATGAAAGCAGAGATATTACAATGAAATACACATAAAAATTTCCATAAATAGATAAATACATCAATACATGATTTTTATTAATGAAAGAAATGTACAGAGACTGTAAAAATACAGAGTGCAAGACTCGCTAGAATGGTGGTAGTTTTATCTCTGAGAAGAGATGTGACAACTACGCTCATTCGCAAGAATATGATTACAATGAGGCTCTAAAGGCCTTTTTATGATAAACGTGAATGCCAAAACCCTAGACATCCAAAAACCTAACCCTAGGAGATGAAGCACAAAAAGTCATGTGGGCCCCTTTGGGGTAAGTTAGTACATTAACTTCTCGGGGTCATAACTTTCACATACAATATTTGTTTTAGGCGTGTGATAGACCGTTGGAAAGTTCTTTTCGAGAACTACACATTATTCCATCAAACTCTGATTATGCCTGCATTTTGACTGGGGCAAGCCAAGAAAACACTGTTTAGATCCCCAAAACGGACCTGGAAGTACAGAAAGATGTACTGACATGAAAACTTCCAAAATAAGCTAGTTGGAATAGGTGGGTAGCCACCAATATCCACCTGGATGTTTTTTAGCGATTCAGGAAAACCACGTAAGTGCACAACCCACAATAACAAAGAAATGTCCCCATTACAGAGAAACGTGTTGAAATGAAAATTGTCCAGATGAGCCAGTTGGAATTTGGAACAAGTGGGTGGCCACCAATATCCACCTAGATCAGTATGTATTCAATGACACTCCCAAGCTTAGAGACCACATATAATACTACCCAGAATTTGATGGTCTCCATAGGAAGGTAACAAAATATCTAAGTGAGACTAGAAAGGAAGTTGAACTTAGGGATGAAATGGTATAAATATTTGATCGAGTTCTTCATATGATTCAAGCTCAAGCAGTATAATTGTTGGGAGTCAAGGATACAATGTCCCTATCTATGGACATTGATACCTATACTAATAAACTAAAAATATGGAGGATCAATGATAGGAGGGTTGTTGAAATATAAAATTCCATTAAGGACTTCATGGGTGACATGGGAACTATTTTATGTCATGGTCTTACAAGCCCATGGGATGATTAATTAAATTTGGATTCTCTTGATGTGTATATTGGGTTACTAAAGGTAACTAGGGGTACATTATCAAATGTGATAGGAAAAGGGAATATTCCCTCACCCTTGGAGGTTTTCAACCATTTTCATCAATCAATTTCCACCTTGACCCTCATAAAGTCTCTTGTTTTCTCTCTAGGCCCTATAGATCACACAAAAAAGACAGAGTTGGACAAGTTCTTCAAAATTTTGGGAGGTGGTAAGACAATCAATAAGGAGGGGTTGAAACAGATCATCATTGTATATGAATTTTCCATAAGGAACCCTCAATAAGGAGAACCATAGGAAGTCCCTCTTCCCACTCAAACATTGCTCGGACAACAAGAACCTCCCTAGTTTCTCGCGATAGTATCTTCATCACAGGTGAGACCAGCTTCCAAAACTGAAAAGGGAAGTGGTTCTAGAAAGAGAAAGAAATAAAAGTAGTGAGTAACCATTTTTTTATTGCAGTCTCATGTGTCCCCCTAATTTTGTGGATCTTAGAGACGAGTGGTGGCCCTTAAGTAATGGTTAATCCTTAAGAGAATAAGGACTAATAAACAACAATAGACGATCATTCAAAGTTTATATAAGCAACCCTTGACATCAGAAGAAACAATTGAGAATTTAATAACCATTAAGCTACTGAAATTTTAAGAGAATAAAATCCTATCATTTTGCATTGTTTCATTGACCCCATGTTGGGAGGATCTATCACATTGATTATGTATTCCTTCTATTATTGTCCTCATCTTATTTGTAAACGACATTGTAAGCTCTGAATTTTTGTATGGAATCAATAATGGCCTAGGATTGAGATTTTATAGTCCTCGTTTGGTGCCCTCGTTGTATTTCAAATAATTGTTGATTTTATCGTATATTCAAAACTAAGATGCATTGCCATTGGTGAAATGATAAAAAAATAAATGAATTATGCATGTGCTCTTCCATTCTATATCTTATATTTTATGTTGAATTAATAAATGGATCTATGCTTATCTTGCCCATTTGATTTTCAATGTTAAATGAGAAAGTAGTGTGTTGTTTCTTCTTATGATGCACATTCATTTTTTAACACTATGTCATGTGAATATGGAATTATGATTAAGGAACCTTCTGCTTTGGGTTAATAAACTTTATTCTCAACGATCTCTAACTATTTTGCCCTTTCATCACTTATAAAGAAAACATAAATCATTGTAGTTCTAAGGATTGTTTTCATGCGCCACTTTGTATTTGCAATAAATCTAGTTAATCTTCATGGAAAAAGTTGTGCTAGTGTGAGAGGCTAGGTCAATAACTTTAAGATAATTGAGGGTGCCCCCCCCTTTTTCTAAGGACAGGCTCGAAGGCTTAGAGTGGTATAAGATAGTGCTCCTATATATTATGCCATGGCATTGAAACCCTATTGAGAGAGGGAAGAACATGGGAAACAATTGTCTACATTTTATAAAGTGGATGAATAATAGACCTCACACCTCTTTCTCGACCATTTGGTAATAAAAGAAGTATGGACTATAATTTTGGAGCAAACAAGATAGAGGTTGCAAGATAAATAAGGAAAAAAAACATTCTTTTTTGGACTAACCAGTATGAAGGTTCCTTGGAAAAAGATTTTTTTTTTTTTAAATGTATGGGAGTCTATTCCTATATTACTCTATAGAAAATTTGTATTAATGGAAATAAATTGATTTTCAAACAAATCTTAACCCCAATCCATTAAATTAAAGAGAAACGAAATAAAACTTCTTAGATAATTCGATAAACTCTCATTACAAGCCAAAATATCAAGACCAAGTTTTAATCCTTGTTGAAGAAAAATGGAAGTTAAATTTTTGACCTGCTAACCTACAAATATATCCCCAAGGTGGGGGTGCATTTGGATCTAGAAGATATAAATTCATGGATTAAAATAGGAAACATATTAACCCTATTTTTTATGGTGGGATTAAAGTTAATAACGACACAAATGATATTACAGGAGTGAATTTTCACCCATGGAGATCAGTCTACCTAGTATTTGCTTGGGGAATAAGGCAATACTCAAACAACTTTTCCAAAGATATCATAGCCTAGAAAGGAATATCCATAATGTTGTTTCTTGTGGATGGGAAGAAGAAAATTGTGTGTGACTTGGCCCTCATCATTTTCATTTTAAGGGAATATTCCTCTTTCAATGATATTATGTTGCAGAAAATGGTGGATAGATCATGTGGCATGGTCACCTCCTTATCACAAGTAAGTTTTCACCATGTCTACCAAATGCATAAGCCACAAACATACACTAGGCATATGAAGGAGTATTTATTCTAGAAGAATTCATAAGAATAACTAAAAATTGGTTTAGTCCATGGACTATTCATGTCATCTTTCCTTAACAAAAT
>JZKD02S1674867.1:99198-129385 GCA_000966675.3 Picea glauca
TCTCTCTCTCTCTCGGTTATCTATGTGGTGTGGTACTGCTTCCAGAATCATTCTATCTATCAAAGGGTTACGGTGTTCGGGGGTGGTTGTGTGCCTATGGTTGGGTGACAATATTGTGATATTATCTATGGTGAAATGAGAACATCTAATATTTTAATAGGTTATGGGCCCACACCACCTTCAGGACAATCTAACCGTTGGAAGGTAGAGTGGTAGTTCATTGTTAATCTCGTTGTGCACCTAGTTGCAGCTGCAACTAGGGTTTTTGATTTTGCAACTGCGGCATGTTAGAATAATAGGTGTGCTCATTTCACCGTAGACAATATCTCAATATTGTCACCAAACCATAGGCACAAATGCCATCCTAGAGCACCTTAACCTTGACAGATAGAATAATTCTGGAAGCAAACCCTAGAACCAATAACCAACCAAGGTAGCGTACCTCTCTTCAAAGCTAGCATACCAAGTAGAAAGTCCAAACCATAACCAAGCAGAAATTCCAACCATAACCAAAGACCAATTCACCACTGCAGCAGTTGTAGCTCTCCTCCATTCATGTGCACCACTTGTCCTTATGCAGTTGTGAGAGTGAGTGTGAAAAATGAGCTCTAGCACCCTCTTATTTATAGTCCTCCAAGTGACCTAACTAGGTCGAATTCTACTTCTGGAGGATAATAATTTAATATAAATTATTATCTTAAGTTGACTTGTCTTCTAAGGTTATTATCCAATGTTTTAGGGTTTCTCTTGCTTCCCAGAATATTCTAGTCTCATCAAAGGTTACACGTAGAGGTTAATACCTCTCGCAGCTACCATAATATCAACACTCCCTCCTAGTTAGGGAGGTATTGAAGGCAATGGTCTTGAGCACAAATAGACCATTCAAACGGTAGCATCATAATAGCCACACAGGCTATCTCATGATCAAATCAAAAGCACCATCATCACATTCCAACTATATTGTCTCTATGGCAATAAGAACAATGCCATCCAATAGAACACAATTGTGTCTAATCATAGTAGTATACAACTAGTATCCAATGGTACACAACCACTCCTAGTAGCACACTTCTACTAACTAGTGACACACAGTCACTACTAGTGGATCACATCCACCACAGTAGCATACAACTACTGTCCAGAGACATACGGTCTCTACAATAATCATATCATCTAATATCAACATGCATAACAATATCATGATACAAACTAAGTCATATGGGCCATTCTTCCACTCACATCTATGAGATTTGGAACATCATCTGCCCTTAGAAAGTTAAACATCATCCATGGGATATCTCGACTATTGTTCTCAAGCATAGAAGAATAATTGTCCCTGATTTCTAAACCTGGACCATTCACTTAACTGGGCCATTCTTCTGGCACTAATCACAGTGTAACTTGGATAGAATGAGTATGCACTAGGGAATGATTGTCCCTGATTGTTGAACCTGGACCATTCACCTAACTGGGCCATTCTTCCGGCACTAATCACAGTGCAACCTAATGATTATGCCCTAAGGAATGACTATCCAGACCATTTCCTATGGAAATGATTGTCTTGCACCAATCTCCTATAACGGACCATTCTTCAAAACTGCTCATAACCATGAACTTTGAAAGAATGATTGCCCGAAGAGGCAGACCATTCTACTTGACCACTACTCAGAGTGATTGTAAAGAAGAATGATTGTCCTAGACCATTCCCCCACACTGGCCACAAGAGGAATCAATGTCTATGGTACATCAGCAATCTATCAGACCATTTTCATTACGAAAATGAATGTCCGCTCTGGACCATTTTCCAAACTGGAAAATGAATGTCCGCTCTGGACCATTTTTCAAACTGGAAAATGAATGTCCACTCTGGACCATTTTCCGAACTGGAAAATGAATGTCCGTCAGAAATCTTGGGCCACTTTCCGTACTGGAAAGTGACTGCCCAACCTGGACCATTTTTCGAAACTGGAAAATTACTGCTCGTATATTAATAAAATATCAGTGCTCCCTCCCAACCTGGGAGTAATCACTTCCCTTTCCAATACGGAATTCATCTCCACGAGTCCGAGCTTGTTCGTTAAGTACGCAAGCTTTTCATCTTGGACAGAGGCTTTACCAAAATATTTTTTATCTTCTCATCTATGGAGATATACTGGAGAACTACTTCTCCCCTCTAGACTTTACAGAGTCCAATATGATGCTCATAGCATTGATGTTGTTGTCCTTGAACTTCTCCATAATTGCAACGTTTTGAGGTTCCTTCTCTTTTCTTTCTTCAAACTGTGGTTCGATGATCTTGCCTTTCACGATATCCAACACTTTATTGTTGGCAAGGATGAGGTCAATCCTTTTCTTCCATGCTCTGAAGTTACAAGCCCCTTCTAACTTGTTTTCTAACTTCATAGAGTAAGTCATGACTACTTTGACTTGGCCAATCTTTGAATTTGACTTGGTCAACCTTTGAATTTGACTTGGTCAACCTTTGACTTTTGACCAAAAACTCAAAATTGACGCCTTGGCTTGCTGAGAGTACCAGGAGGTGCGCTAGGCTAGGGTGCACTAGGTTACCCAAGAATTACGTCAAAAATTTCACTTAAGGTGCCTCAATACGAGGGTTAGGTTTTTGTTGCTGCAACAAAACTCTGACTGTAACTGCAACTGCTCCCAATCTACCTTCTAGTGGTTAGACTGTCTGAATATAGTGTGGGCCCATAACCTATTAGAATAATAGGTGTGCTCGTTTCACCATAGACAATATCTCAATATTGTCACCCAACCATAGGCATAAATGCCACCCCCGAGCACCTTAACCTTGACAGATAGAATAATTCCATAAGCAAACCCTAGAACCAATAACCAACCAAGGTAGTGTACCTCTCTCTAGAGCTAGCGTACCAATCAGAAATTCCAAATCATAACCAAGCAGAAAGTCCAACCATAACCAAAGACCAAGTCACCACTGCAGCTCTACTCCAGTCATGCGCACCACTGGTCCTTATGCAGTTGTGAGAGTGAGTGTGACAAATGAGCTCTAGCACCCTTTTATTTATAGCCCTCCAAGTGACCTAATTGGTCTGACTTTTTCTTCTGGAGGATAATAATTTAATATAAATTATTATCTTGAGCCGACTTATCTTCTAAGGTTATTCTCCAACGTTTTAGGGTTTCTCTTGCTTCCCAGAATATTCTAGTCTCATCAAAGGTTACACATAGAGGTTAATACCTCCTGCAGCTACCATAATATCAACACAACAAACCCTAACCTAACTCTTTCGGCACTTCAAGTGAGAAGTTTGGCATAATCCTTGGATATTATAGTGTGCCTTAGCCTAGCACACCTCTTGGTACCTTTATCTAGCAAAAATGTCAAGGTTGAATTTTTGAGTCAAAGTCAAAGTTTTACTGGTCAAAGTCAATGTCAAAGGAAGTCATGACTTACTCTATGAAGTAAGAAAATAAGCTAGAAGGAGCTTCAAACTTCAAAGCATGAAATACAAGGATTTACGTCATCCTTGCCAAGAACGAGGTTCTAGATATCGTGAAGGGAAAGATCATGGAACCACAGTTTGAAGCAGGAAAAGAAAATGAACCTCAGAATGTTGCAGCAGTGGAGAAATTCAAGGACAATGACATCAACTCTACGAGTATCATTGTGGATTATGTCAAATATCACTTGATACCCTACATATCCAATCTTGACTCATCCAAGAAGATGTATGATGTTATAACTAACCTCTTTGCAGTCAAAAATATTGGACAAGTGATGAATCTGAAGAATGAGCTTCGTGACACAAAGATGACTAGGGATGACATTGTAGCCTCATACTTTGTGAGGATTTCTCAATTGAGAGATCAAATACAAGCTATTGAATAAGTCATTCCATAAAAGGAAATTGTGAATATAGCACTTAATGGTCTTTCTAGATCTTGGGATGCATTTGCTACAAGCATGAATACAAGAAAGGAGTTTCCAATGTTGGAAGAACTTTGGACCCATTGTGCACAAGAAGAGACAAGGATAAGCTCAAAAGAAAGATCTCAAAAGGAAGAGGATTATCAAGCCTATACAACAAAGTGCAAAAGACATGAAGGTAAGAAAGGATTTGGTTCAAGAAAGAAACTCAATCATAAGAGAGATATGTCAAAGGTACAATGTTTTGGATGTCAAGAATATGGCCGCTACAAAAGGGATTGTCCTAAATTAACTAAGAAAAGAAAAGAAACACACCATGCGTCAATTGCCAATGATGAAGAGCCTTCAAAGAAATCCAAGCATGAAGAAACATATTTCTTCTACCAATCAACTCTTGCAGGATCCCTTAAATACACCATGTGGTTAATCGATAGTGGAGATTCCAGAAATATGGCAGGTGACTGTGTAAATCTCTCAATCATGAAGGAAAAGGAAACATCTCATAATGTAGAGCTTGGAATCAAGAACTCTTATGCAATCAAGGGAATTGGAAAAGCTTCTATCAAAATGGAATCAAGTAACAATGTTCATCTTAGCAATGTCTTAAAAATAATTTAGTATATATTTCTTGCTTGGAAGACAAAGGAGACAAAATAGCCTTTGTCGATGGAAGCGTTCGTGTATGGTCTAAAGATTCAAAAACAAAAGATGTTAGAGTCATTGGGGTATGTAAAGGAAGATTGTATAAACTCCTAAGTCAGAATGATCAAGCTCTTATACTGATCCAGGTGGATATTGGTGGCCGTCAGTCTATTCCACTTGGATCCACACCATTGTTTCTTTCATTTTTTTAGTTTCCCTAATCGTAGCACAATTTACTATTTTTAGCAGTTTTTTCGGGTCCTGAACTTCCGGAGTCATTTTGAGGCCCTAAACGATGTTTTTTGGCATCAAATGCTCCAACGAATATATATAAGTCTGTTTTGGACTCGATATTCGCTATCAGCAGTGTAGTCCTCAAATAGATCTTTCTAATGATGTATCGTGTGCGTCAAATTGAGATAGTATGCCAAAGTTACGACCCTGAGAAATTGATGTACCAATTTACCCCGACAGGGCCCATATTCTGGTGTTTCATCTCCTAGGGTTAGGTTTTTGGATGTTTAGGTTTTTCCATTGTTTCTCAATAATATATAGGCCTTCGAGCCTCATTGTAACACAGAGTTCAGAGGCCAGTAGCCGCCACATCTCTTCTCATAGATAAGCTACCAACGCCCTAGCTATTTTATTTCCATTCTGTCTGTAAGCATATTTCAGTCATTTGTTGTTAATGAAATGAAGTTTTATTTCCGTTGCATCTCTGCGTTTATGTGTATTTATGTATTTCATTGTGTTCTTGCATAAATCCAGATCATGTATATGATGAACTCAATCCTAGTGAGTTATGGCATAGAAAGTATGCTCACCTTCATTATCAAGCATTTCCATCTCTAAAACATATGGTTGTAGGAATACCAGAACTACAGTCAGTACACGAAGGAGTCTGCAGAGGATGTGCACTTGGGAAGAATATTAAGAAGCCATTCCCAAGCAGTGAGAATAGATCCAAGGAGATTTTGGATCTAATACACTCAGATGTATGTGATCCTATGTCAGTAAATTCTCTAGGAGGCTCTCCTTACTATGTGACATTCATAGATGACTTTTCAAGAAAGCCCTGAATGTATCTGTTAAAGACGAAAGATGAAGTATTGGCAAGTTCCAAGAATTCAAATTTGAAGTGGAAAACTTAACAAACAAGAAGATCAAGACACTAAGATCTGATAATAGAGGAGAATACACCTTCAAGGAGCTCGTTGCCTTTTGTAAAGCAGCCAGGATTAAGAAGGAGTTAATTATCCCACATAATCCTCAACGTAATGGTGTGGTAGAAAGTAAGAACCATTAAAGAATATGTTAAGGCAATGATGAATGACTAGAATATGTCCATGTTTCTATGGGGAGAATCAGCTATGACAGTCATATATATTCAGAATACAAGTCCTCGTCATTTGAATAACATGACTCCAGAAGAATATCTCTCCAAAAAGAAGCCAAGTGTCAGTCAACAAGAAAGAATGGAAGGAAGCTATTATGGAAGAGTATCAATCCATCATGAAAAATGATGTATGGGAAATTGTGCCTAGACCTAAAAGAAAGTCTATAGTACTTCAAAAAGGGTTTACAAGATAAAGCATGTAGTAGATGGGAGTATTGATAAATACAAGGAAAGATTTGTGGCTAGAGGGTTCTCCCAACAGGAGGGAGAAGACTATGATGAGACGTTTGCTCCAGTTGCCAAATACACCTCTATTAGAGCCATCATATCTCTTGCAACATCCATGGGTTGGAGTTTACATCAAATAGTTGTAAAGACCACTTTTCTCAATGGAGTAATTGAGAAAGAAGTATGGCAAAAGGGTGGTGAAATATTCCTAAGGTAACGTAAGCATATTTTGAGATATCTTTGTGGGAAGCTAGAATGTGGTTTGATATATGCCTCAAACAGTGATGTATAACTGCATGGATCTACTGATTCAGTTTGGGTAGGAAGTGCAGATGACAGAAAGAGTACTTATGGTATATCTTTCAGTTTGGTCTCTGCTATGATATCATGGGATAGCAAAAAAAAGAAGTATGTTTCACTCAGCACTGCAGAAGCAGAGTATATTGCAGCTTTTGATGTTTCTACGGAAGCAATATGACTCTGTAGGTTGGTTTTTGGACTATTGGATCAGGTGTTGGATTCAACTGTGATATATTGTAGTTGTGTGAAGCTTTCAGAGAACCCATTGTTCCATGACAAGCCCAAGCACATTGATATCAAATACTACTATCTCTATGATAAAGTCCAGAAGGGAGAAGTGATTCTCCAATACATCTCCACCGATGAGCAGAAAACTGATATTTTTGACAAAGCCTCTATCCAAGATAAAGTTTGCATACTTGAGGGACAAGCTAGGATTTGTGGATATTACTCCCTTGGTTGAAAAGGAGGAGATGACTTCCTCGGTTGGGAGGGAGTGTTGATATATGGCATCATGGATAGT
The DNA here is from genome assembly GCA_000966675.3 of Picea glauca. Taxonomy (NCBI): domain Eukaryota; kingdom Viridiplantae; phylum Streptophyta; class Pinopsida; order Pinales; family Pinaceae; genus Picea; species Picea glauca. The sequence goes on from JZKD02S1674867.1 coordinate 106,201, forward strand.
CAGTTTGTTGGTAGACATACATTCTCCAGGCAGAGAATGGTCCAGGCAGAACAAATTATTGGTGGACAGACATTCTCCCTGTGGAGAATGGTCCAGGTTGACAGATTGTTGACGTATCATGGAATGGTATTTTCCTAAGGCACAAATTGTGGTCCGATTAGGAAAATGGTTCAGGACCGATATTCTCTCGAGTAACAGTTATTTGCTCGATCAGGTTCAATAGTCATCCCCCTAAGAACATGAAGTCCCGATTAGGGTGGTTGATACAGGACTGATATTTTCTAATTCATATGGGTAGAGATTGATGTCCATGGTACATATGACCATATTAGAAAATAGTCTGAGATTGACGTTCCTATAGGAATGGTCTCTGTAGCCCATGGCGTGACTTTCAACATTTGGGAGGAATGACATTCTTCTAGGACGTATGTACAGATTAGAAGAATGGTCCTTGTAGCCCATCGTGGGGCTTTGAACATCTGTTGGGACAACTATTCTTCTAGGATGTATGTTCGGATTAGAAAAATGGTCCATGTATCATTTTGTTGAGTGGGTGAGTCATGCAAGACACTTTGTTGAGTGTGTTGAGTTTATCACATGACTTATTCAGCATCATGCCCAATTACTCAGATGGAGTATGGCCTCGAGAGATGATGCAGACAATGATATGAATTGATGCCAAGAGATTGTTGTATTGCATGGTGATAGCTTGAGTAACTACTAGTTGATTGCAATGGAGACTGTATGTCTCTGGACAATAGCTGTGTACTATTGTGGTGGATGTGTTCCACTGGTAGTGATTGTGTGTCACTAGGTAGTAGTTGTGCATTACTAGGAGTGGTTGTGTACTACTGGATATTAGTTTTGTACTACTATGGATTGACAATGTTGTGATTTATTGGATGGCATTGTTGTAACTATGTACTACTACTAGATTTCCATGGAGACTACCAAGAGTGTTGAATAGTCCTAGGTTGGTGTGCCAACTAGTAGCGTTGAAGGAGATTTTCAGTTAGATGGATAGTAATGATGATGCTCATGACTTGAACTGCATGATCATGAGATAGCATGTGTGGCTATGATGATACTACATGTTAATACATTCATAGCTAGGAGGGAGTGTTGATATTATGGTAGTTGCATGAGGTATCAACCTCCATGTGTAACCTCTTGATAGATTAGAATATTCTGGAGGCTAGAGAAACCCTAAACAGATGTGTAAAAACCCTAGAAGACAAGTCGGCTCGGTAAAAGAATCAATATTAGAGTATTATCCTCTAAAAGGATAAGTCGGCCGAGATAGTTGACAAAGATCACTATAAATATAGGGCGCTTGAGTTAATTTAGCACACACTCTCACTCAAGAAATTGGTGCACAAGTCTAGAGAAGGAGTGTAGTTGCAGCTACTGCAGCTGGGTATTAGTCTTGGTTTGTGGTTTGGACTTTCTACTTGGTGTGCTACCCTTGGAGAAATGTGTGCTCTCTCTCTCTCTTGGTTATATATTGGGTGTGGTATTGCTTCCAGAATCATTCTATATGTCAAATGGTTACGATGCTCGGGGGTGGTTCCGTACCTATGGTTGGGTGACCATATTGTGATATTGTCTATGGTGAAACGAGCACATCTAATATTTGAACACTTTGGTAGAGGTCAACTTTTTATGTCTATATATGTTTAAGATTTTTTATAATATGATATGGATTCAGTTTTGTAAATACTCTCATAAAACATTTGATATTTGGATATACTGATTATTTATGGGAATAATATAACAACCTAAAATGTTGATATCAATTTCTCTATAAATATATCAAACAGATAGGGAAAACTTAGATTTTTGTCAATCTGCATTTTGAGCGAATTGAAATTGGTAGAGTAAGAAAACATGGATATTACCAAATTTCATGTTGTTGAGAAGAACCTACTTAATATGGTCAAAATTGTTAACTCTTTTTTTGGAATCCATAGTTAAATCATTAGGAAACATTTAAATAATTATACCTATTAAATAAACAAAAGTGATGTGGATTGCCATTTAAAAGGTAGCACCTACATTAATTATCCTGGAGGGAATACAATGATACGCTAAAGTGCCCCACCTTATAGTGAAAGTGGATTTAAAGTAGTCTTTAGGATTGATTTTAATATAATTTTAACTAGTCCCCAAGGTGTAGGACATTCAGTGACAAAGTGTGATGTTAAGACCCTTTGTGATGTTAAGTCACCTGTTCGAAACCTACGAGGACAAAAAATCCATCCATGTTAAGGGTTGGTGTGGCTCAGGCTGGGTGCGATCCTCGGGTGATTTTGATGGATTATATCCCCTTGAGTCGCGGCTTCTCAGCCGCAAGCTAATCCCACAAGTCACAGACAAACTAGAAAACAAAAAATATATATAATTTTAACTAGAAAAAAACGTTTAAGAGAGACATCATTCCCAAACTAGAAACCTAGTGCAAAATGGAATACATGAAGCAAAGGGAAATTGTCCTTGACACTTAGCCAATTCAAACCTCTGAAGTCTATGCAAAGCTAGATGTCATTCCCAAACTAGAACCAAATTGGAGACCCACTTTGACAAGCAAGCTGAAAAGATAACATTTGCCTCTAATATTTTATTAAGTTCTTTCCTAACTAAGGCATCCAAATTGGGTGGAACGGGTCATTGTATTTATTTGACTAGGTTAGCATCCTTCTCAAGAGGAATAGAATCTTCAATTATACCTAGGTCAAAACCCCTTAAATATTTATAAGACAAGGAAAATATGCCCAAAATTATGAAATAGGGCTAAAACAATGGTCTTTTCTTCTTTGATGCATTGGCTCTGATATACAATATCTTAGGATAATTTTCAAAACCTATGTTCACCAAGACAATTGGGAAAATATTTCTTTTATAAGGCACATGGTTTCTACTAACATTCTTGGCAGAATCTTTGGCTAAAAACATGTTCTCCAAGGGTACAAGATCTTTGGCATAGACCATTTGTTTTTCATATTTATGACACCTGAAAAATCATGTATATCATCTTTTAGGTTGGAAAGGAAATAACAAATGTCCTCATCATATTCAAAAATTTGCCAAGATTTATCATTATCTGGCACACAAGGGTGATAAAGAAGAAATGACATCACACTTAAGCCTATCATTAGAAAACTAACTATTATGACTAGAAGCAAAAGTAACCAATCTATMAACCATYRAATTCAACCCTCTATGAATATAGGTMAAATTAAATGAGAAGAATCCTTCARTAAGTTGATCTATAACCATCTACAAAAAGATAATCTATAACTKGAATATATCTTCTTAAAACCTTCCTAATTGGTTTGTATACCCTCTCAACCATATTATTTATCAATTTAGAATCTCTGAAAAMTTGCAAATGTTTGTAGGCCAATTCTAAAGTTGTTTCCAAACYTAAACATAAAGCTTCAAACTTGGCAACATTGTTAGTGTATGTAAAATTCAGTTGGTAAGAAAACTAGTGATATTTACCTAATGGGGAATACAACATAAACCTGACACCACTACCTTCATAAGAAGAAGCACCATCAAATTGCAAATGCTAAACTGATCTTATCAAAGAATCTTTTTCTTTCATGAAGACATAATAAGTACGAAGACTAGTTTCAATATAACTGACCTTGGGACCAATGATAGTTTCAATGTAGGGAATGCTTCTTGGTTCCCTTAAAATAATTATATTCTTGCGGTCATGAGGAATAATCATATGGGAATGGTCAATGATCAAATAACCACCAGTTAAGCATTGTCATTCACATCCTAGGATCATGGAAAAGTTACCTACCTTCCGGATACACCATGTTCATTGCTTAAATAACTCAAACACATCACCAAGTGCCTCTTCCTCTCGTGGATTGATGATCATGCCCTTCTCTATAAGCTTATCAACATATACTTGGACTCGCAATTTCCTAATGTATCATTCTCATTCTGTTTGATTCAACATGTTCTCATATTTTCTTCACTTCTCTCATTGGTTCATCTAAATCTCTGGACATCTCTTCCATGTCTAGTCCTCTCTATGGAATCTCTTCATCTACCGATCCCCATTGTCTCAACCATCGATCAACTTTTTCTCCTCATTTCCATAAACCCTCAACTCTTTAAGATGTGCTTCTATAATTCCTTCTTTATCCATAATTTTTTTATCCAAACTATGCTAATGAAATGAGATACAAACAAAAATATAGCAGAAACACATAAATACAGTGAAACCTAACTTCCATTAATGAATAAAATAGCAGAACATTGTAGAATACAAACTTGCTAGAATGGGGCAGTTTATCTCTTAAGAGAAAGAGATGTCGACTACGCTTCATTTTATACAAGCCTTAGATCACACTCCATTTCATCCTCAAAGATCCTCCTTCACCTCAATTATATATGACAGAGTGAGAGGAGAATAATTCCCATGATGCATGTGGGATAAATTGGTCTAAGTTTACAAAATTCCATAGGAATGTAAAACACTAGAAATTCTCGTGAGGTCACTCATCCCACTACTACTCTATCTCAAGGATGCCTAATTGTGGATTTCTAATGGGATCCAGTGCATTAACATTGTAGGCATTGCATTACATTACAAATGGAGATGGCATTAAATTACATTCCCCATCAAAAGGGTGAATATCATGGTTTATCAAAACCAATGGCTCAGAAATGTTGATTCAGTGGAGAAGGTGGATGGTCATTGAGATCCATCTAGATCGATCCTCCCCCCTTAGGAAGTAATGGTCCCCATTATGTCAAGTTCCCTCGTGATATGGGGAAACTTTTGTTGAATCTCAAATTTGGTGAGCCACTTTCCTTGTTGAAGTAGTTGTCATACTTTTACTTGGCTAGTGGAAGGGTGTCATGAACATGTTAGTGGAGGTGTTGGATCCGTTCAACAAATATGGTTGCATGATCTTCCTTGGTTTGGGTGTGGGAGGACTTTGTCAATGAATATGTAGCAAGAAGAGCTATATCAATGGTGGCTAATGGTTGGAACCCCAAGCACACCTAAAAAGGGCTATGGCCAATAGAGCTATGTTGAACATATGGAAGACTCTCATTCTCTGGAAGGGAGTGTCTATAGATTGGACCATTNTAAACATAAAGCTTCAAACTTGGCAACATTGTTAGTGTATGTAAAATTCAGTTGGTAAGAAAACTAGTGATATTTACCTAATGGGGAATACAACATAAACCTGACACCACTACCTTCATAAGAAGAAGCACCATCAAATTGCAAATGCTAAACTGATCTTATCAAAGAATCTTTTTCTTTCATGAAGACATAATAAGTACGAAGACTAGTTTCAATATAACTGACCTTGGGACCAATGATAGTTTCAATGTAGGGAATGCTTCTTGGTTCCCTTAAAATAATTATATTCTTGCGGTCATGAGGAATAATCATATGGGAATGGTCAATGATCAAATAACCACCAGTTAAGCATTGTCATTCACATCCTAGGATCATGGAAAAGTTACCTACCTTCCGGATACACCATGTTCATTGCTTAAATAACTCAAACACATCACCAAGTGCCTCTTCCTCTCGTGGATTGATGATCATGCCCTTCTCTATAAGCTTATCAACATATACTTGGACTCGCAATTTCCTAATGTATCATTCTCATTCTGTTTGATTCAACATGTTCTCATATTTTCTTCACTTCTCTCATTGGTTCATCTAAATCTCTGGACATCTCTTCCATGTCTAGTCCTCTCTATGGAATCTCTTCATCTACCGATCCCCATTGTCTCAACCATCGATCAACTTTTTCTCCTCATTTCCATAAACCCTCAACTCTTTAAGATGTGCTTCTATAATTCCTTCTTTATCCATAATTTTTTTATCCAAACTATGCTAATGAAATGAGATACAAACAAAAATATAGCAGAAACACATAAATACAGTGAAACCTAACTTCCATTAATGAATAAAATAGCAGAACATTGTAGAATACAAACTTGCTAGAATGGGGCAGTTTATCTCTTAAGAGAAAGAGATGTCGACTACGCTTCATTTTATACAAGCCTTAGATCACACTCCATTTCATCCTCAAAGATCCTCCTTCACCTCAATTATATATGACAGAGTGAGAGGAGAATAATTCCCATGATGCATGTGGGATAAATTGGTCTAAGTTTACAAAATTCCATAGGAATGTAAAACACTAGAAATTCTCATGAGGTTGCTCATCCCAATACTACTCTATCCCAAGGATGCCTAATTGTGGATTTCTAATGGGATCCAGTGCATTAACATTGTAGGCATTACATTACATTACAAATGGAGATGGCATTAAATTACATTCCCCATCAAAAGGGTGAATATCATGGTTTATCAAAACCAATGGCTCAGAAATGTTGATTCAGTGGAGAAGATGGATGGTCATTGAGATCCATCTGGATCGATCCTCCCCCCTTAGGAAGTAACGGTCCCCATTGTATCAAGTTCCCTCGTGATATGGGGAAACTTTTGTTGAATCTTAAATTTGGTGAGCCACTTTCCTTGTTGAAGTAGTTGTCATACTTGTACTTGGTCAGTGGAAGGGTGTCATGAACATGTTAGTGGAGGTGTTGGATCCGTTCAAAAAATATGGTTGCATGATCTTCCTTGGTTTGGGTGTGGGAGGACTTTCTCAGTGAATATGTAGCAAGAAGAGCTATATCAATGATGGCTAATGGTTGGAACCCCAAGCACACCTAAAAAGGGCTATGGCCAATAGAGCTATGTTGAACATATGGAAGACTCTCATTCTCTGGAAGGGAGTGTCTATAGATTGGACCATTGGATAAGGGATCAACAGGAACCAATTCAATGGAATGTGGGATGTGGTAGTGCAGAGGAACCCTCATAGGTGAAGCAAAAATATCTTCGTGCACCTCTACAATCTTGTTGACCTGCTTCTGTTGGATAGAAAGGTCTTACACTGAGGTTGTAGTGGTCGCAGTGACCGTCTATTCACCATCTCACTGGATCGTGTAGAGGGAAAAATTTGTGGTCTGAGAAATTACTTTGCAGCACTATTTTTCCAAGATAAATGAAGTGGAAGTAGTCAGAGCTACCTCTAGTACTATGTAGAGCTGACCTCCTAGAGTAACAATGACATTGTGGGGCCGAGACTCATAGATAATGTCATTTTTCCACATATATGGTTGTCATAAAATAACAACACAGAATTCAAGTGGGGCAACAACACACATTACCTCACCCTTGAAGCGTTTGATGCCATAGGACAAGAGACACTACTAGATGATGTGGATGTCTCGTTCCTAGCTCAACCATTCGATGGTGTATGTTTGTGGGAGTGGCTTCATTGGCAGCTTCAATCTCTTGACAACCTCGACTAAGATCGGGTTCTTTTGACTCCTACTATCAACAATGAAATGCAATGGGGTCCCATTTACCCACATCTATGAGTGGAAGAGGTGTTCCCCCTCCTCATGTTCCTCTAGTTCTTCTGGTTGTATTGTTGTGGTTGTGATGGTAGCAATGGGTTATGAAATGATGATCCATTTCCCTTTATTGTGCTCTAAATCAAAGTTTAACTTAGGTTCTAATTCTTTTTCTTTGAGCTCGGCCACCAATTACTATTTCAAGCGACATTCATCAGTGTTGTGTTAGAGGATTTTGTGGAAATCACGCCACTTTTCGGTGTCTTTCTTAGACTCCCCATCACCCTTCTTAGACAGTTGCTTCGACTGATTTTATTAAGATTGACTCTCCTTGCTTTGTCCTTCGTTCTATGAGTTAGGGTTGTACTTTTCATGCTTCTGTTGTGGCATATTTGCAAACCCGAACTCTCGCTTACTCCAAAGATTGAATTTATGCTCAATTTTGACTGCATATCAATAAGAAACTCCTAGTGAGGAGATGTCCAAGAAATCCATCTCGATTTGAATGTACATGTGCAAACGATTATGGTACTTCAAAACCAGGTGTCGCACAGAGTCTTTGATACCCAGATTTGAGCACAAGGTATTAAAGATGTTAGTGTACTTCAACACCATCTGATCTCTTTGATGACGTAGAGTCATCCATCTCATGTATTGGTTATCATATTTTTTGATAGGGTATAACTTCTCCTTAAGGGAATCTACAAAGGTCGCCCAAGTGGGTTCTCTATCGAATGGCATAGATTCATCTGCGACGTACCTCTCCCAATAACCTTCCCACCAAGCTATGACATGGGAAGGGATTTAAGGAGCGTGAATGTGATATTTTCACTCTCAGAAAATTTTTGGACAGAGTAATAAGCTTCTATAAAATTTAACCATTTTTCTAGAGCATCTGCATCTATTTGGCTTTCAAATAATGGGATATCAAAATTGACTTGTACCTTGAAGGGTGTTGCACCTCTGAAATGGTTGCTTGTTGAAGATGCCTCAACCATCATTGGTAGTCGTCAAAGGATCTGAGTGAATTTGTCCATCATCTCATTCCTCTGTCACACGAGGGATTCCTCGAGCAACATATTGAAAGGATCTCTTGTTCTGTCATCTCTCTTTTCTTCTGCCGTGGGAGGTCGCTTGGGTTGGCGAGAACAATTGTCTTCAAGAAAAAATAGCTCGAGAGCCAACTCTATATACCCTGACCTCATCGGGGACATGCTCTAAGAAACAAAAAGGAGAAGATTCTCTGATACCACTGATCCAGATTCTTTTGAGAACGAAATGAGATACAAACAAAAATATAGTAGAAACACAAAAATACAGTGAAACCCAACTTCTATTAATGAATAAAATAACATAACACTATAGAACACAAACTGACTAGAATGGGGTAGTTCATCTCTAAAGAGAAATAAATGTTGGATACGCTTCATTCACAACAAGCTTTACATCACACTCTATTGCATCCTCAAAGGACCTCTTTCACCTTGATTATATATGAGAGAGTGAGAGGAGAATAATTCCCATGATGCATGTGGGTGAGAGAAGAATAAATCCCATGATGCATGTGGGATAAATTGGTCTAAGTTTACAAAATTCCATAGGCATATAAAACACTAGGATTTCCTGGGAGGTCACCTATCCCAATACTACTCTAGCCCAAGCATGCTTAATTGCAAAGTTCTAATGGGATCTAATGCATTAACATTGTAGGCATTTCATTACATTACAAATGAATATGGCATTGCATTGCATTCTCCATCAAAAGGGTGAATATCATGGTTTATCAAAACCACAGGCTCAGAAACGTTGATTTAGTGGAGAAGGTGGATGGCCATCGAGATCCATTTGGATCATTTTTTCCACTACTACAAGTCTCCAGTGAACCTCTCATAGTTTATTTATCCACCACTTCTAGTTTATTGCATCTGGCTTCAAATCCCACTCCACTCTCTCTATATCATATGCTTCCTCCATGGTAACTTCCTCCCTTAGTTATTCATTCTCACTAGGTCCATCCTAGGTTACCCCTAGGCATAAGTGCTTACACTGGCATGATCGATGGGTTAAAATGCATATAGTCTTCTTCCGCTAAGAATATATCCACCTAGGTTACAATTTCTTTCACCAACCTTACATAAGTTTCCTTCATGCTCCTCTACTCTTGAAAATTATGGGTTTAGCTCCACTGTGAATTCAATAATATAGCCTTCTATTGTAGTCTTAACCCAAAAATCAACAATTATTGCAACTTCATGCTCAAACCTATGGAATGCAACAATATTCTTGACATTCTAGTGGATATCTCTTCTCCTCTTCTAAGCAAGTCGCATATATTCTCCCAATATACTCAATCGTTAAAATAATACCACCAAAAACTCTACCCAAAATACCTCATAGGTGTTTTGGTTGTCATGCATCTAGTGGGACTAGCAACTTGTAATGAAATACTTCTCAAAGAGGTCAATCTACTTGAACCATGAATCTTCCACTAGCTCTAGACTAAGTTCAACTTGTCAATCATGTTGTTAGAACATTGTACACATTGTGATTTGAGTCTCACAAACGAAACCATTTATTGGCTCAATTTTAGACTAGGGTCCACATTAGTGTCCAACAAGGGGGGGTCGATGTAGTCTAGGTGTTGGCATTTTCAATCCTCATGAAGGGGAAGGCTCACTTGAAGCACTATTATGATACTTAAGTTTGGATAGGGCTCATACAATATGATCACCACAACTAGCATCCATCTTGATACTCATACCTCCACTTTAACTATTATGCACGCAATTAAGCATCAAACCACAACCATTCTCTATCTAGTTTTTTATTAAGCATTATCATAAAAAGGAACATCAACCTAACCTAAGAATGCAATATCAATGCAATCATATTACTATTATTTAGCATCACAAATAATGGATAGTGGTAAAATACATCATCACAGTACAATGTAAAGACAACAAATTTTTTGAAGTGGGGTCTCATTCCATTTATTTCCAAACAAACCCCATACATCATTACACAATGGTCCTTTAGTCATGGTACTACATCAAAAACGTGGTTTAGAACTCAGATAACAACCTACTAATTATCATACATACACAATCTATAGGACCAATAAGGAATCAACCTTTTGACGAGTTGAGCATTTATACTCATGCGTCTAAAGGGTAAAAGGTACATTCAAAACCAGAATAACCATTAGCCTCCTTTCATTCCTAAGTTATATACCAGTTTATCATTTATTTTGCTTCTTCCATGTGCAATCATCCTTTCACCACTCAACTCCTCTATCACCTAGACTCCCACCTACTATTATGGTTTTTTTCTCCCTTCATGGGTGATATTTTTCATGTTGCTAATGGTATTAGATCCACATGGCACAACTAGTATATTCTTGGTCTACTAAGTTTTTGCCATCTTATCCTTCCCTCTAGCTACAATGTGTCTTCTATCAAAATCAAAATGAGAGGCCCAACTCTTTGACTGTTAGCAATGATTTATATAGTTGGACAAAGGGAGGAAGAAAAAGAGAAAGAAAAGTAATAAAGTAAATCAAATTGTCTTAAGCTTCTAAGCTTCTAGATCTTATAGATTCGCAATGATTTTACTATTGGCGATGATTTAGATGCTTCAACAATAAAAGGGAGAAGAAGAAAAGCAAGAAAGAAAAACAAATAAGTCTAGTTGTCTTGAGCATTGATGTTGAAAGCAAAACCTAGATGGTGAATGGAAAGAAGCCACGAGAGTCTTTGTGAATTATGTATTTTCACATGTCCATGGTATAGAAATTAGCTTGGCATATGTACATTCATTTGAGACTTAAAATATTTGCAAATGTTCGATAGGTAGTTGTGATGAAGATTAAAATCAAGAAGTTTCATAGAAAGCTCAAATAGCAAGGAGGTTACTAAGATTAATTCACCGTATGGAATGGTGCAAAGGGAAATGTCACCATTATTATACCTGCATATGGCAGTGTATATTGTAATTGCTCAGGAGTCAATTTCTTTGACTTTCAATTAGTTGTTTGTGATGGCATACAACTTTCTAAAGTTTTAAAATTTTCTTTTATTAATTCTAATTTTTGTAAAAATTAAAAATATTTTTTATTTTATGAAAATTGAAATTCTTATTTTTCTATTGGTTGAAGAGAGTGATGTGACTATTTTTATGGGGTTTTAATAGGTATTGTAAGATTTAAATATTTAATTAAAAAGTTAAAAATTCAAAAATTCAAAAATCCCTCCAAATGCCACTTAGCCATCACTTTAATTTGTCATTTAATGTGAGCATTCTTGATATGAGAGATATCATTATTTTAATCTCTTATTGATGTAAAATATATTATTTTTTAATCTATTTATGTTCCATTAATTTATGCTTTAGTACTTCATTGATTTGATAGTACTTATTACTTTAGTCTTGTCATCTAATGTGGTAATTCTTATTATCCATTTTTTTAAATTGTAAGTTTTAATTGAATAGATAAATTTAACTCTCTCATAAATTTACATTGAAAAAAAAACCGTCTCACTTCCCCTTGATTTCAATTGTATAGATAAATTTTGTTCTCTCAAAAATATATATTGAAAAAAAAACTTCTCACTTCTCACTTTTGTTATGCAATCTATTCCTCTTATATGCAATTCATTAACAAAATCAATTTTTACTCCATTTCCATCATTTTTACAGTTTAACTTCTAATTAGCCATCGTGTTTGTAAATTTCTTCAAACATTAAGATTTACAAACCACTAAGTTAACATTAAAACCTTTAATTTTTTTTTAAACCTAGTTATTCATGAATGTTCAAATCACACAAATAAGTAAAAATAATAATTAGACATGGAACAAAGCCTTCATCTTGTTGCAAATGGAATCCGTCATTTAAATTTTTAAATATTTTTACCAAGTTCTACTACTTGTGTATTTTAAATATTTTTACCAAGTTCCATGAAATTTTATTATATGTTAAAAATATCTCGAACTAATTAACATCATTTAGATGCGTGGGGCCAAGGACTTCTTACCAAAAGAAGAGCTTGATAATTAACATTTTGGTCATTTTTAGACCATTTCACTTAGATACAATTTTGACAACTCAAATTTCTCTTGCATAGATGGATTAGGCAATTTTGAAATAATTACAACATTCATATAACTTAACATTTTAAAATTATAATTTTATTAAAAAATTGATTTTAAATATTTTAAATGAAAAAATTATATAACGTTAATTTCAAATCCAACTATATATTGCATTTATGTTACTTATAGGTAATACATATTTTCAATGGAAAAGTGCAAACAAGTGAACTTTAAATGCTACTTTAGAAATAACACGTTTATATATAAATAAATACTAATTATAAATTATAAACAAATAATAAATTATTACAAGTTTTAAGTGTTTTATAATTACTTTAACTATTAGTTTTGGATTACATAAAACTACTATAATTGCTTTAACTATTAGGTATGAACTACATACAATCATTATATAAAAATATTAAAAGGCAGGTATAACCAGCTTTGTTGTTAATTTCCCTTGTTTTTATAAGCGAGTTCTCAATTTTTTAATTTAAGTTGTATCTTTATAGCTCGAGCTTGGAAGCCTTTGTAGTAGTCATTGATTGATAGAATGGCTTCATATTTATGTATTGATGTTAATGTCTTATATTCCATTTAATGGTGTTGAGTTTTTTTTAAGGTGAAATTTGGTTTCAAACTTGAATTAACTTTAATCACGTAAAGGAATTAATATCACATTGTATTCCACTAAAATGTTTCAATATGTCTTATATTCCATCTAATGGTGTTCAGATTTTTAAGTAAAGGACATTTGATGGCGGACATCTGCGCAGGGAGCCGAAGACTGGACCGAGTTATGACGTTTATCTCTCTTCTTTGATTTCCAAGTTATGTGTCAATGGAGTTTTTTAGCTTTGTTTTTATTGTTTTTCCAATTACAAAGTTTTTCCAGTTCTAGTTTCACCTCCTCAGTTTTTTTACCTCCACCTTCTCATGTGTAGCGACTTAAATGTTACTTTAAATGGACCCTGGAGCCTAGTCATATACTCTCCACTTACTTTCTCAGTAACAGAGCTTGGTTTTGACTAACATTTATGTTACTATTTATAGTCCATGGAACCTAGGCAACTTCCCTCCACTACTCTTCTCGTTTATTGAGTTTTGTTCCGACTCCTCTAGAAAAGAACTTTCGGTGGAGCCCAAGTGGTTGGTTTCTACAGACATGCCTAGTCAGGATGACTTAACAAAAGACGTCAATGCACTTATGAAAGTGATGCAGGAGCATAAGCTCACAACACTAGAGGATCTATGGGTGTTGAAAGTCAAAGGCAAATTTTATTAAAGAGAGTGGGTGCTCTTTAATTTACTTGTTGTATTCAGTTCAAATTCAATAAATTGTCAAAGGATCTCGAATCCTAACAATGTAATACCTGTAGGAGTAGTTAGGATTACAATTAGAAATTGTAGGATCTAAAGGATTCGATCCAGACTTTGTGGATCTGAAAAACTAAGTTTTGAAATTGTATTTAGGCAAATGAAATCGATTTGTAAAGGGCCAGAGAGGTCAGGGGGAACAAGAGGGCACGAGAGAGAGTGCACATGAGATTTGCAGAGAAGAATTCATCAATAAAATTTCTTCTATTGTGCAAAATTTTGATATGTGAAAACCCTGTTCGTTTATGTATGACTGTGATATCTTGTGCACATATACATTGGCAAATTTTTTTTAATCATTCCTGAAATCGGAGCAATTCTATAATGAACTGAAGGGATTTTCATTCTGTAAGTATTAGAATCAAGGGTGGAGATCAAAGCGGAACTGGAGAGGATCATAGATTAACGGTGTAGATCATCCATAAGACGGACGATCACGATCGGAGCGGAATCGATCAGTGAAGAACCGACGACCCAGATCGCAGCGGAGAAGTGGAGGGCTCAAACTCCAAAACATTTGGTGAATTCYGGTGAGGMYAAGTGTCCGTCGATATATGGAAGCGGAAGGGAGAGGTTCAAATTTCGAGGGCATTTCTCATTCTCCGTTGGGAACTACGTGTCTATCGGTGTGTGGAAGCGGAAGTGGAAAGGTAAGTACAAAAGTTTGTACATTGTGCTTTCCGTTGGGTTATGGTCATATCGCATAGTCCCGAGGTGCTTAGTATGAAGTGTAAATTGATTTCCGTTGGGTGCTAGAGAACACAAGAGGTGCTTAACCCGCCAATTCGATAGAGGTTATGTCCAATAGAATGGGTATGCCAATTTTAGCGACAGTTAGCCAAATTTAGCTCTGTCATTTAAAATTCGCTAACACCAGCTGCATTAGAAAGCTACAGATAAGATCATTTGGCAGCGGGCTAGCCTCTATGACACTGTCGACTCCTTGGGGAATGGTACTATTACCTTAAATTCTCCACCTGGTGACTTGACAACTTATCGGTCTAATCCACCTACCATTAATTCAAGCCACCCTCACACAAACTCCGGTATTCTCCCTGGACTTTTGGATTTTGCTCGTCCTGCTGTGAAGGTCTCATTTGATAACAACACGCCTGGGTTACATAGGGAGACTGCTCCTCCAAGCACATAGAAAAGGGAGTATAGATCGGTGGGTCCTTCCGGGAGTAGACGAAGGCTGTGGAAATCCAACAAGGTTTTTCGGAAGATGGTACTGGGGTTGGATGTGGGGTTCGATTAGAGGGCAAGGATGGCGTTATGTAGTCTAGTGGGCAGGGTGTCATACATGTACCTTAGCAAGGTCTATTTACAGGCTTGGGTTGAAAAACAGTGGGTGCCCATGTTAGGTTACACTCCGGAAATATTACACATAAAAAAGGCTTGGTTAGGCTTCTATGCAAATCCCCCTAAGACCTGTCTACCCTTTTGGAAAGTCGGTGGGTTATGGGAGGAAGCAGCCTCATGTTAAAGTGATGGAGAGTGGATTTCGACCTGACCACAGAGTATTTCCAGATGCGCCATCTGTGGGTGTTTTTACCAGGCGTACCCATCCACCTATGGAATGAGGGAGAACTCATGGAGATCGGGACCACACTTGGAACTTTTATCTCTGTGGATAGACAAAACCTTATAGCATCGGTTAGAAAAGTTGTAAGGGTTTTGGTCGAAATGGCAATACAAAGTGGGCTTCATGAAGTTTTAGAGATCGACTAGAGAGGTCGTAAGACTTTACAGAGACTTGATTACCTAGGCATACCCTTCAGATGTAGCTTATGCCATAGCATTGGTCACCTCCAACTGGAATGTAAAGGCTGGGTTGTTGTAGATGATTCGGAGGACATAGAGCTGCACAGAGATTTATATAACTCTTCCCCTGATGAAGCTACAGATGGTATCGGGGCTTTCCATTTCCCGACAGAGGTCTCCAGTCCATCGACACAATCTGAGAGTCTCTCGGGTAAGTTAAGATCCATCTGTCCTGCATTTTTTTCTACTTTAAATTGTTGGGAAAAAGAGACTCTAGACACATCTGGTTGGTTAAAACAGAATACAACGAATGAGGGGAGGTCTTTGTTGTCGACTTCGGAATCTACTAGGCCCGATGTTAGGGGGTCTAATAGTCAAGTGGAAAAGGATTTCATTATTGTAGCACCATTTGGGTGTTGAAACCTTTGAAACTTCAAGGAGCCCCGGACATTTAGATGTCATAGGTATTGATTCAACTCCTTCCTCTATTCAGGTGGAACCCATCCATCCGATTTCCCCCCAATTTTTGTCCTTTAACTCTCTCGAGGACCCTTTTTCTCTGCCTAGTTGTTGTGAAACGAAGGAAATTGACTCTTCACTAAACAAGGTGCTAGATTCCATGATTCTTTACCTTCACGACCCATCTTCTACTATCCCTTTACCTGTTTATTTGGGGAACTCGGTGTATGAAAACTTGTCTTAGAGTGGGGAAGCCAGTACTTCCTTACAAGGTGTTGAAGGGAATGGAAAGGAATTTGCCTAGTCTCGTGGCTTGGGCATTGAATACTCTCCTATAAAAACCCGAACCGCTAGGAAGAAATTTTCAGCCTCATCCTCCCATCAACCATTTTCGGTTACTCCATCCACTGATAGTCGGGAACTTAGAGTAGTGAAATCCCTGGCCAGGGCGAAGTAATGATTTGTCTCTCTCTAAATCTTCGAGGGATAGGGGGCTCCCTAAAAACTGCCTCTGTTTGTCGGCTTTTGGATAAAACTCGTTCGGATAAACTCTTTATACAGGAAACTCTGGTACCTGAACATAAAGCTAGGTATTTCATGAGTGGATTGCGTCCTTCATGGGTCTCCTATGTTGTTAACTCGATTGGGAGCTCGGAAGGTATTTTGGTTACTTGGGATCCTAACAGGATCGATTTGGTACCTTACCTCTCTGTTGGTGGCATTTTATTGAAAGGGATGTGCATTGCAAGCAAAAGGGAGCTTACTTTATTAAACATCTACGACCCATGTGTGGAGAGGAAGAAGTTTTGGAACATTGTGCTGGACAATGGTCTTCTTTCACACAAAAATATGAACATTGCAGAAGATTTGAATTTTACTGTCTCATCAGGCGAAGTTTGGGGAGGATCTGCTCAAGCGGGTCCTTTGGCAGAGTATTTCAAAACACTTTTTCGATCCAAACATTTTATTGATGTCCAACCAGATAGAGTTGTCCTAACATGGAGGAATGGGCGAATTGGGACCAACTCGATTTCTAAATGACTGGATAGATTTTATGTTTCTGAAGAGATTTTATGTTTCTGAAGAGATTTTATCTAGTGTAGGTTTATATCGTTCCTGGGTGGAATACACTTTTGTTTCAGATCACACATCGGTTCTATTACAACTAGAGATCAACCCTATCTACAAACCTTATCCTTTTAAACTCAATTCTCAATGGCTACTTGAAAAGGATTTCATTTCCCTTGTTCATAAGGTTTGGACAGATCCTTTGTACCTATCAGAAGGAGTCAAACAATGTAGAATTATATGGAAGCTAAAGGATCTTAAAAAACAGACAAAGAAATGGATTAGGGTTAGAAACAACAAGAACATTATGAAGCTGGAGAAGTTGGAATCGGAGATTAAAGAAAATCTTATGCTTCGAGCTGATGGCGATTTTTCACAGGATATAGAATTGAATCTAAGTACTATGGAACAAGAAAGAAATAAAATTTTAAAAGCAAAAGAAGAACTATGGAGGCAATGCAATAGGGCGATTTGGATATAAAGCGGAGACCGGAATACTAATTTCTTTCACCAATATGCCTGTTATAGGAGAAATCACAAGCATATATGGGAGATATTAGATTCCAATGGGATTTGTCACATTGGTTAGGAGGCTATAAAAGAAGAGGAAATGAATTATTTCATTAATTTATTCAAGTCACAGGAACAACAAACAACACATCAACAAGTCAGATTAGCTGGAATTTTCTCCCAGCTAGTAAATGATGAAGAACCAAGCGCCCTACATTTCCCATTCATCTTAGAAGAATCGAGGGAGGTTTTATCTTTGTTTAAGAAAGATAAGAGTCTGGGGCCCGATGGCTGGACAGTCGAGTTCTTCACATATTTATTCGATCTAGTGGGAGACGACCTTTTAGATATGGTCGAGGAATCGAGGAAGAAAGGACTAATTGCAGGGGGGCTCAATTCAACTTTTATTGCCCTTATCCCAAAATCAAATAAGTTGACTACCTTCAGTGATTACAGACCTATTTCTATTTGCAATCTTTGTTACAAATTAATTACTAAAATCATAGCAAATCGTATCAAACCGATCCTGTCGAGATCACTCTCTGCAGAACAACTTGGCTTTCTGAAGGGCAGACAAATACAGGACACCATTGGTATTGCACATGAATGCCTCCACAGCATTAAAAAAAAGAGAAAAAAATCACTTATTCTGAAGTTGGATCTACAAAAGGCATATGATTGTATTGACTGGGATTTGCTACGGATGATCTTAATTCAAGTGGGGTTTGGGTTACAATTCACCAATTGGATTATGAGTTGTGTTTCTACGTCAACTTTTGTTGTATTAATAAATGGTGAAGCAACAAATTTCTTCAGAAGCGGTCGTGGATTACGACAGGGATGCCCTTTATCCCCTATGTTATTCATATTGGTATTGGAGGGTCTTAGCTTACTACTAAAATAAATCAAAGTGGCAGGGAATATAGCGTGCATAAAGGTATCTAGAATGATAAGGATCCTTCATATTTACTTTGTGGACGACATTTTAATCCTGACAAATGCTACTATTAATGAATGGATAGAAATTGATAAAATCATGAATTTTTTCTGCAAAGCATCGGGCTTACAGGTAAATGAACAAAAATCAAATGTTCTATATGAAGGGTTATCAGATGAAGACTTAGCTCCGTACAGGACAGTTCTCCCATATAAATTTTTGAAACTATCAATTGGTTTTAGATATATGGGATTTCATTTGACTACAGGGCTGCAAAAAAGTGTTGACTGAAACTGGTTGTTGTCAAAGATGGAAAAGAAAAGTGGCCTTTGGTGCAATAGATGGTTATCATTGGGGGGACGATATATTTTGGTAAAATCTACTCTAGAAAGTCTGCTAGTATATTGGATGTCGTTGACGACCATCCCCAGCGCAATTTTAAACAAGATCAAGATTTTAATGTATATTTTCCTCTAGAGAGGAAATAGGACTCTTTTCATTACCATATGTACAAATGGGACACACTAGAAAAACCAAAAAATTTGGAGGTTGGGGGTTACGCAATATTTTCCACTTCAGTAAATCTTTAGCAGAAAATACACTTTGGAGGGTTTTAACGAGAGCAGGCATTTGGCATGAAGTAATTAAGATAAATATCTACCTTAAACCACTACTACAAACTGGCTCAGATCGCCATCTTTCAACATGACAACAGTCTCAAAAATCTGGAGCGGCCTCCTAAAATCGATTCACCTGATCACTCAATGGCTTAGTTGGTTTCTTGGTTCGGGACATCTTATGGCTCTTGGTAGAGACAAGATCCTGGGAATGGGTGATAGATCCATTCTTTCTCCAGAGCTTGTTTATTTTTTAAGACAGAAAAATATTTATGTACTCTCCCAGGCTAGAAACATCACCGAACCAAATAAACTCTCAACCAGCTGGTACAGAGTTGGGGACCTGGGACTGACAGGATCACTGGCTGTAGAATGGGAAATTTTTCACTTGGCTCTCATCAGCTTAGGTGCTTCCATTCAAGCTCGTGATGATACTTTAATGTGGACAGGAGGAGACCATTCAGGGTACCTCACTATAAAGAACGTTTACATGGCTCTTCTATCCACACAGGGTTGCTCGAGTATTGATGGTTGGAGATTAAGCCTATGGAAATGGGAAATACAACTAAAAATAAAATTGTTTATATGGTTGGCAGCAGAGGGCAAGATATTAACTTGGGATATTCTACAACAAAAAGGTTGGGAAGGCCCAAGTCAATGTCTATTATGCAAGAGAGAAACTGAAAACATAAGCCATCTCTTCATAAGTTGCATTTTCACTAAATCTATCTAGGCAAGATTAAACACAATCCTGAAGTTCAAAGGTGCTTTGACAAGATCTTCATTGTCGGAATGTTTTAAATCCTGGACAAAGGAGAAATATGATATTACATATCTCACGGCCCTTATTTGTTAGTATACTTGGTTGGAGAGGAACTCTGCAACTTTCGAGAATATTTCCCCTTATTCACTCTCGATGATTATCAAAACTCTTGGCTCCCTTAGAAGAAAACATGTTTCCCAAAATCCTATACAACCTCGTGCATGTTTGATCTCTCAATGCACTGGAAACACTCTTGCATGTTTCGATGGTGCTTCTTGCGTTGATGGAAAACAATGTGGAGTGGGGGTGTGATAAAAACACCAGAGTCAATTGTTTTTAGATGGGTTACGAACTGCGGCGTGGGCACAAACACTAAAGCAAAACTTATGGGAGTTTGAGAAACTTTGACACTGGAAAACCACCTATCTATACAAAAAATCCAGGTTCTGGGGGATTCAAAGGTGGTCATTGAGTGGCTAAAACAAAAGGTAGATTACAAGCTTGTGCTATCGAGGGATGGAAGATCAAAATTAAGGACTTAATTAAAGATTTTCAAGAGATAATCTTCTAGCATATATATAAGGATCACAAGAAGGAGGAAAACACATTATAAAAGCAATCATCACTGGAACCTGAACGCAGAAACACTTATTTCAACTGGATTAATGGCTGGGAGGGTCCCAGAAAACACATCTATCTTTTCTAGCTTTGTTTCATTATTGGAAAAAGATCCTTTTTTTTTGGCTTTTTGTTTCTATCTCCTTGTGAATGGATGCAATATGTATGATCAACCACTCATTGGCTTGGTCCTGTTGCTAGCTCACTTGTCATTTTTGGACTTGGACAACATAGAGTATATAATTTTTTGTAAAAATATGAAGTTTTTTGAACAACTTCGCCATGGATAGTACTTACAGGATTTCCCATGTGAATCTGAAGATGTTAAAAATTATATATCCAATATAATTGAGCAAATTTTCTTTTTGGAAAAAGTAAAGGTGAAATTTGGTTTCAAACATGAATTAAGGAATTAATATTACATTGTATTCCTCTAAAATGTTTCAAGTTTTCCTAAATATTCTATTTGTTTCAAGTTTTCCTAAATATGCCCCGGATGGGGTGACACGCGGACGCTCCTCGACACCTGGCTCAGCACTAAGCCATAGCATAAACGTTGATGGCCGCCACCCTCCTGCCTTGCATTAACGATGGTAGACGGCCATAACAACAGATATACGGTGGAGGGACACCTCCCTCGCGCGAACACTCTCACTCACATCGCACTCAGCATGCCAAGGTTTATGGATAGCCAGGTGAATCTGGCCTTTGGCAATTTGTTTTTTCGAGCGCCTGGACAGAGTTGGTCTGCTCTCGCTTCGGCTCTCCCCTTCGTCTGGGAGCTCTGGTACAGCTCTGTTTCTTTCTCAGCCTGGTTTACTCTCATCTCGCTGCATCCTCATTGTATTGTTATATATTCCTTAGCAATTATAACCAGGAAGCGGGGTAGGCCTCGTTGTGGCTTGGCCTGGTACACTCACAAAGCGCAGCGGTAAAGGAAGGAGAAGTTGGAGCGGGCTCTGTCGTTGGTGACCTCCATCCTCCGAAAGAAGGCTCGAGCTGACCAATTGGCTCTGCATGCCATCATTGCTGAGACTGGGGCTGGTTGTAGCAGTGAGACCACAATAATTCAGTCTGAAAACAGGTCGGAGGATGGTGTTGCGGATGCGTTCCCCACCTGTTATGTGGAAGAAATATCGTTCATGGAGGAATTGGCGACCACCCCGGAACCCCAAGCCATCGAGACGAACCACCAGGATGGAAGTGGTCCTAAATTTGCACTGGCAGATGACATCCCTGGGTGCATTGTCGAGGAAATTCCGTGGCCGGGGGACTACAGCCCCACCAACCATGCGAGGCAGGCAACGTTCGAGGAAGAAAATCGGGACAAAGCTAGAGCCGAAGAGAACGCGGATGAGAACAGCCCTGCGAGGAAGGAGGAAGCGGCTGGTGCAGAACTGATGGAGCTCGAAGCCGAAGATGGAGCGACAGTGGAAATGAGGGACGTAATCCTCGACGACGCGGGTAATGGCTTGCATGGCTTGCATGGTAGTTTCCTCCGTGCATAGCATCTGGCTCTGGTGTTCGAACTCCGAGGCCACATGGCAGACCTAGAGCACAGAACCCTTCTCATGGGCCAGCATCTGGACCTGCTCCTTGATGCGTACTCCAATGCTCCAACAAAGAGGAAGTGCCCTCTCTGTGCGCAGGCATTCACCATTCCAGCGGGGTTAACGTGGCAGACAAGCAAGGGCGACGGGTCACCGGGTATCTAGGTTTTCTATGCTATTTTGTTTCTTTGTTTTATCTTACTACTGTTACATGTTCACTTGGACTATAGCCATATGTCCTGGTTTCCTCCGGGCAGGACAGAGGGCAAGACAGTGCTCCAAACCATGCTGGTTTCCGGTAAAACGACAGCATTTTTGGTGACTTAGACCTATATCTCTGTAAATTTTGTCAAGGTTTCTTCGATAACTTAATATAGCAGGTTCCACCTTTTTTATCAAAAAAAAAAAAAAAATTTCCTAAATATTCTATTTAGTGTGAGGTGGTCCTTTCCTCCAATTATTCATGCTTACAACCCCGGGTATCATGACATCATTTTGTCAATTTTCTATAGAATTGTTGATTTTGCTAAAATTTATTAAAAAGAAATGTAAATCATGTAGTCTTTTCAAACCCAAGTTTATTAAAAAGAAATGTAAATCATGTAGTCTCTTCAACCCCGACTTCCTAAAAATATATACCAATCTTGGATGATTGTCATTGTCCTTTACTATAGTAGCAACATTTTGCTTTAATTCATTTTATTGTACTGTCGAAGGTAGTATATAGCAATGAGTTAGCATTGACTTTCATATTAGTTTTGTGTTGACTTGAAAAATTTATATCAATTTAAATGTTCAACATAACAATTAAATTTTTATTTAAAAAAAAGAAACAAAATTAGTATTTTTTAAACTTTTCATTGGTCAATAACTTGATAGTTTTATTGCAGCCTTCACATATTTTGAAACCTTAAATTAATGAGAAAAGACAAGACCACAAAAAAACTAATATAATGTAATATTGTATTATAATATATGTTAAAATCTAATATTGTATTGTTTTTTCAAATGAG
>JZKD02S1674867.1:133713-173029 GCA_000966675.3 Picea glauca
CTAGTACTATTAATAATTCAATCTAACTCTAACCCTAGACCTTATATTAATATTATAAAAAACCCTAGTACTATTACTAAATCATTTAAAATCAATCTAACACTTGATAATCAATCATTTTAAATCCATTTAAAAGTTTTACACAATCTTACACTTATAAACTACAATCACTAAAATTAATTCTTAAACTAAAATAACGAAACTAAAATCACTTCAAACTAAACTTATAATCACTTATAAATAACACTTAAACATGAAACCCTAGTACTATTAATAATTCAATCTAACTCTAACCCTAGACCTTATATTAATATTATCAAAAAACCTAGTATTATGAAGTATTATTAATAACCTAATTACCTCATTTACTAAACGCTAAAATTGAATTTAATTTTTAGTTTTAGAAATATGACATTACAACAAGCCGACCTAATTACAAATCTCAAAACTGTCCTGCATCTACTATTAATTGACGAAGATCAACAAGCTTTATAACTGACGATTAGTCCTGATGATGAATCCTGATTCAGATTCGAAACGTCGATGACAAAAATGACACCAACTGTGGATTATCCGGCAATTAATCTCGAAACTACTCACCAGAGAAATCTGAAAACAGGAGTGTGGGTTTTCGTGAACGTCGTCCTTCTATGCAGAAATGGCAACCTAAGATTTCTGGGTGCAAATGAGTGTGGTAACCTAACAAGACAAAACATCGCTTAATCATGGGTTTAGATGTAGGTCTAGAGGAGAGTGTATGCCTATCTCTCTGTGGACTTATGGGTAGGATTTCCTATAGCACTCTGTGCAAGTGTTCTCTCCTGGATTGGATTTCAGGTGCTTGGTTTCTTTTGTTGGGATATGTTCCAAAGATTATCTCTCTCTCACATAGTTGGTTTGGTCTTCTTTTTAACTCACCGAAGGATTCACAACGTATTTTAGATTCTCTCTGGACTATCAATGGTTGTAGCCTTATGCTTAAGAGATGGAGGGTAAGCTTTGATCTAGCCACAGATTAATTTAGACTTTTCCAGGCCTACCACTTCAGTATTGGACTAAAAAAATTCTTGCAACCATAGGCAACGAGCTAGGATGTTTTATCTGTTTGGATGATAGTCTTTTAAAGGGTTCTGATAGAAAGATGGCCAGGATACTGGTTGAGTTGGATGTACATGTGGGTTTACCTGAGACACTGGATATTATTTGGTGAGGTCGCACGGTGACTCGGTGCTTAGATTACCTTGGCATCCCATTCCATTGTACTAACTTCCGCAAGACTAGACACATTAGGCGTGACTGTACTAGAGAACCGAAAGAAGAAGAATCTGAAGCTTCTTACCTTCACAAGCTATCGCGAGAGGACTCACCAGGTGTTGATTCATTTTTTGTGGTGACTGATAATTATATGGACATAGGAGACTGGTCATCTTCACCTCTAGACACTCTCACTGGTACGCTCAAGCAGCATTGTCCTACTTTTTATTATACCCTTACTTCTTGGGAAAGGAATTATTTGGACTCATCTGTTATCTCGAGGATGGGGCCCTTAAGTCTGATCGTGTCTGAACCTTTGAAGACTCTGTCTATTCCTCCTTCACCCTCTACGGAGTGAGAGTCCCCTCAGACTTTTCCTACTCCATAGTTTTCATCACCTTCCAGAGACGAAAGGGCTCCCACTAGTCCTTTGGCACTCGGTGGGGTTGCCTTACCTTCTAGTCCTTTTCATTTGACTAGTCCTGACCATCTTACTATTGTGTTTCTTCCTACTACTGACTCTGAGTTTGTTGGGGTTGCTCCTACGGCTTCTAGAAATTTGGCTTCTAGCCACACTACCCTTGGGAACCTACTTACTACACTGGCTCCTACCTCAATTGAGACGTTGTTACCGATACCGATTCCTACATTTCAGGGTAGGTCTTCGATCATCCGTGAGAGCTCGAAATTACCTATTTCTTAGTTTTGTGTTATAACTAGTGACACAACTAGGAAATACTATTATTGGTCTCGTGGTTTGGGACTTGAAACTTCACCTATTAAAACCCATAGTGCTCAGAGAAAGGCTACTACTTATGTTACTCTTCTGAATACTTACTCGTCAGACTCATTTGACCTTAGGGTGCTTAGAGACATTAAATCCCTAGCTAGGTCCCGCTCATGATACTTCTCTCCCTTAATATTAGAGGGGTGGGTGGCGCCCTAAAAAATGCCTCCCTCGCGAGACTTATTGACAAAACTCTTCCTGGCATTATTTGTTTACAAGAAACTATGGTCGACGAGAAACGTGCTCGGGATTTCTTCAGTAGCATAAGACCGCAGTGGTTTGTTAGTGTTGTAAGCTCAATGGGCAGATCGGGTGGGTTACTTGTTGCTTGGGATCCTGTTAAATTTGAGCTAGAACCTTTCTTATGTTGTGGCGGTATTTTGATGAGAGGTACATGTTGTGAAAACAAAAGACAGGTTAATATTCTCAATGTTTATGGTCCTTGTACTGACAGGATTGCATTTTGGACTAAAGTCTTTGCACTTGGCCTTCTGGATAAACCTAATCTTATAGTCGCAGGTGATTTTAATTTTACTTTATCAGTTGATGAGGTGTGGGGGGACTCTGCTTTACAAGATCCGAAAGCCTTACAATTAAAAGAAATCTTCCTAACAACAAACTTGTGGATTTATTGCCAGATATTGCGGTTCCTACTTGGAGGAATGGTGGAACTGGTTCGGAGTGTATCTCTAAGATATTGGACCGTGTTTTTATTTCTGAAAATATTCTTCAACTTTTGGAAAGATACAAATCCTGGGTTGAATATCCATTCCTCTCGGACCATGCTCCTATCTTCCTGTAGCTAGATTCATCCTCTCATCGGTTGACTTATCCTTTTAAATTCAACCCAGTGTGGTTACAGGACCCAGATTTTGTACAGCTAGTCACTAAGGTTTGGACTGACCAGTATTTTCTACAAGAAGTTGACTTACAAAGACGTCTTGCATGGAAGTTGAAACACTTAAAATCGAAAGTTAAAAGTTGGGCACATCAATAGAAAATCAAGAATACTTTTAGACTCTCACAGCTCGAAGATAATATACAGTCACTAATCCTGGAACATTATATGGGAACTAGATCGACCGAACTTGAACAACAATTAAAGACTCTAGAGGAGGAGTGGAATAGGCTCTTACTAGCTGAGAAAGCACTTTGGAGCCAGAAGAGCAGAGCTATTTGGATCAAGTGCAGAGATCAAAATACTAAGCTTTTTCATCATTTTTCTAGCTACAAGAGGAATCACAAGCATATCTGGGAATTAAAGTTGGATACAACAGACATTATTACAGGAAAGGATAAGCTGATTCCAGTGGCTTACCATTATTTCAAAAATTATTATAGTGATCCGGGACTTACAAATATTATTGACTAAGCAACCATCACTTGACTCTTTCCTAGACTTTTCAGTGAGCGAGAGGCCGAACAACTTACTGGTGCATGTACAAAAGAGGAGATCTGGAAATTTCTTAATACTTTTAAAAGGGATAAAAGCCTCGGACCCGATGGTTGGATTGTTCAGTTCTACCTTCACTTATTTGACCTTGTTGGCGATGATATGTGGGAATTGGTTGAGGATACCAGGATAAGAGGTGTGGTCAATCAGGCATTAAACTCTACCTTCTTGACTCTTGTTCCTAAGACCAACCTTCTGACTTCCCCAAGTGACTACAGGCCTATTTCCTTGTGCAACCTTTGCTATAAAATCATTACCAAAATCCTTGATAATAGGATAAAACCTTACTTGTCTCAAATTATCTTTGGAGAACAATTGGGTTTCCTTAAAGGACGACAGATTTTGGATGCCATTAGTACTGCGCAGTAATTTTTACACAACATCAAACAGAAAAAGCTCCAGGCAATGATCTTAAAGTTAGATCTCAAAAAATCTTTTGATTGTATTAATTGGAACTTCTTGCAATTAATACTTTTACAATATGGTTTTGGTCATCATTTCACGAGGTGGATTATCGGTTGTGTTTCTAGTGCGACCATAATCGTTCTGGCGAATGGGAGGCAACCCCATTCTTCCATAATGAGAGAGGCAGAAGGCAAGGTTTCCCACTCTCACTCCTATTGTTCATCTTGGCTATGGAAGGACTGAGCATTCTACTCAAAAATAGTCAACAAGCAAGGAGACTCACAAGCATTAAGGTTTTAAGGCTAGTCAAGATTCTGTATATTTTTTCAAGGATGATGTTCTTATTGCTACTAGAGTTGATTCACAAGAATGGATGGAGATAGACTCTATTCTTAAATTATTTTGTCAAGCTTTGGGGCTCTAGATCAATGTGACAAAGTCCACATTACACTACTCTAGGCTTGCATAGGTGGACTTAAACATGTACAAGAACATCTTCTCATACAACTTTCTAGAGATCTTGGTTGGTCTAAGATATCTTGGTTATTTTCTCAAACCAGGTTGTTATAAAGTGGTTGATTGGCGTTGGTTACTCATTAAATTTGAGAAAAGGATTGTGCATTGGTGCAATAGGTGGCTAACGCTTGGAGGGAGATTTGTTCTTATTAAATCAATTTTGGAGAGCCATGCACTCTTCTGGATGGTGCTAGATGCTATCCATGTTACTATATTAAAAAGGATTTGACAACTGATTTTTACTTTTCTTTGGATGGGTGGTAGTGAAAATAAGCATCTTCATCTTTGTCATTGGGATTCCATTGCTAAACCTAAATTGGTTGGGTGCTGAGAAATATTTTCCTATTTAATAAAGATTTGGCGTCTAATTCACTATGGCATGTGCTATCACAAGATGGGATTTGGCATCGGGTTATTATTGGTAAATATATCTCACATCTTTCAATCCCGAGTTGGCTCAAACATTCTACTAACGGTCCAACAAATGCTTCTCTGATCTGGAGATCACTACTGAAATTATTACATATCATCCAACATTGGTCCTGGATCGAGCCACACAATTCATATTGGTCGGGATGCAATTATGGGATTGGGGACTTCTACTTTTTTTATCATCGGAGCTCTTGAACAAATTACATGAACACCATATTTATTATCTCTTCCAAGCCAAGGGTCTCATAGACCAGGAGGCTCTCAGTTCTCGGTGGAAAAATTGCATAGACTTGGATCTTTCGGGGGACTTGGCTATTGAATGGCAGCGATACTGTAAGGCTCTACTTGGAGTGGGGATACAACTCAGGGAACATGATCATACATTGATATGGAATGGAGGTGATTTTTCTGGTAACATATCTGCCAAGAATCTCTATAATGCAATCGCTTCTACCATATGGATCAAGAAGTGTATAGGTTGGAGGAAACAATTTTGGCATTGGAATATTCCTTTGAAAATTGAACTTTTTATTTGGGTAGCTTCAACCAATAAGATATTGACCTAGGACAATCTTTTACGCCAGGGCTGGGAGGGACCTAATATTTTCCTTCTTTGTCATTTGAATTCTGAATTTGTTACACATCTTTTTATAGACTGTACATTTACACAACAAGTACGGCACGGACTCTATATTGCCCTTAAGCTCTGGTCTATATGGTCGGGCTCCTCACTGAAGATTACTGTGGAGGACTGGGCAAAGGAGGAGTCTCTCTATCCTCATCTTCCTATCTTGTACAACTAACACATTTGGTCGGTGCGCAACAGGGCTATTTTTGAACAGATTCATCCATCTATTGATACTATCTACTACACGACTCTGGGTGGTCTGGAGTTATCAATGACAAGGAAGGAACCTTCTCGCGCATTTTACAGTCTACTTATCAACAGAGTAGGAACATTGCCTGGTTTGATGGAGCCTCACAAAAATCTAGTCTACATTGTGGAGAAGGTGGTATGATCAAGTTCACAAATCACACCAAATTTACTTGGACCTACAACCGTGGTGAGGGTACTAACACCAAAGCGGAACTTCACACCAAATTTACTTGGACCTACAATTGTGGTGAGGTTACTAACACCAAAGCAGAACTTCTTGGTGTCTAGACTACTCTTACTCCGGTTACCAGACTTAATATTATGGATCTTCAAGTACTGGGCGATTCCATAATTATTATAGACTGGCTTAACAACAAAGGAAAGTTACAAGTTATTGCCCTGGAATGTTGGAAAGATAGAATCACCGAACTCATTAAAGGCTTTACTCAGATTAATTTCATTCATATCTTCAGAGAATTACATGAGGAGGATGATCTACTTTCCAAAAGTGCTCTTCAAGAACATGTGGGGCATTTGACATATTATCAGTGGATAGACGGCCAGGTGGGGCCGGCACAGCATATATATCTATATTAGTGGTCTTGAGTGATATAGTACAAGACATATTTTGGCATTTTGTTTAATGCGTCGATAGATTTTGTATTGTCTATTAATCGGAGATATGAATCTGAGGCTAGACTTTTGAGTTGTCCATCTTATATAACTGGCCATATTTCATATATTTGGGACTTGTGCAGTGTCATCATCATGAGAAGCAGTGAATGTAATTCTTGTTTTTACCAAATATTATTAATATAATGAGAAATGTTTCTTTTGGAAAAAACAAAGAGTTCATGAGATTCGTTTACCTAGAGAATTAAAATATGCAATATGTCATCAGATCCTTGATTTTTTTTTGTAGTTCTCTTCACTATCTTTGTCCACGTATCGATTTCTTGTGCATAGTTACACCTCCATCGTCCTACATGCCCCTCCATTTTTCTTATTCATGTGCTACTTCATGCCAAGCTCCCACTGCAGTTGTCTTCCCATTTTTATTTTTATTTTTTTTATATTGAACATTCATTCATTTAATCGATCATATTTATATATCTTCGTCATCACCATCTTAGCAGAGTAGCCATGGCGATCATACTCTCCTCCCATCTTCTAATCAACACTTCTTCTTATGTTGGGCCATTCTAGGTAACAACTATTTCAAGTCTCGGTTACATTACATCCTCCTCGCCGTCATCATCAATATCCTCTGCAAACATTTGGCCACAGAAAAATAATGTATTGGGTATGAGGAGACCATTTTCTCCAAGGGTCACAGTGGATTGGACAAGTCTACCAAAACAAAAGAAGAGAAGCAACAACTTCACAAGAAAAATGTGGTGTTATATATGGTGAACTTATTGTTGTGTTGTCAAGTATCATTGGCCTACAAGCATATTGCTTCTTTGGTGCAAAGAGATGGAATATCCAATCTCGTAGGTCTATAGGGTAGAGTCAATGTGCAAGGGAGGGATCAAAATATGTTGGATGTTGTCTTAAATGAGGCTACATTGTCCCTCTCATTTTGTTAATCTAAAATCACTTCTTTGATATAATCATTACAAGAAAGTAAAGTAGACTAATATGATGAATGCTAATCTTAATTTATTTCTTTGACATAATCATTACAAGAAAGTAAAGTAGACTAATATGAAGAATACACAAATTCTATTGAAATTGATGTGTTATTATTCGATCAATAAAATTTGCAGTATCAATCTCCCCATAGTCACCTCAAATTTTCACATTTTCTACTTCTAAAGCATGTTGTTGGAAAAGGAACCAAGAATAGTGTTGAATTATTTACTCTTTGGTCGTTGTTGAAAACAATAGAAGGAAGAGGGCTAAATCACCTTCAAGTGTTTGGATATTCAAAACTATTAGTGGATTGGGCCAATCAACACTACAACATTGAAAATCTAGGCCCATTTTCTATTATCACCCAAGTCTAGGAGGTAAAAAACACTTTTGATATTATTACTTTTCATCGTATTTATTGAGAGTTCAACCTAAATGGATTGTCTTTTTAAAGAAGCTTTGCTTTGATTAAAGTACCTTAACTAAAGAAGAATTTAGAGGAGGTGCCCTCTTTTCAACTCCTAAAAAACCTTTGCATTAAGTGTCTTTTGTTGTCTAATTATGTTGAAGCGATCTTTTTAGACCTTTTGGGTGCAATCATAAATGTCTTGAATAGGTTATTAGAGTTATGTTTTGTTGTTTTTCTTCAATGATGATATTAGTATCTTTATGATATTGAGGGAAGATTGTAATAAGTAGAATTAATCTTTTATGTTTATGCAGAAATAGATACAAACCACAAGTCTTTATTCCATCCAAGATAGCTATATGTATATTTTTATTTCAACCTTTAAAAAATCGATTTTTTTTTCTTGAAAAAATAAAAAGGGATGGCCTATAACTGTGAAATTTTATAATATATAGCTGTAAGATATGTTCCATTGCCTTCGTTGATTATGTTAGTGGAATCTGCAATGACTCTTTCCTTTTTTTTCTATGATCTTATATGGTTTGTCTCTATACACCTCCCATCATTTACTCAACCTCTCGACACTTGTTCAAGGCACTTGGGTTGTGATTTATTCCACCTTTTATTCCTAGAGACTTATAATGAGCCATTATTCATCTTTTGATAAGGATCCCTTCTTGATTTTAGGCTTCAAGTAGTTCTTCCACCTCTTTGCTTAGGATTTGGGTCTTTGTCGAGGACTCTATTCATTCTCTGTGATACGTAGTACCATTCTCACAATTCATGTTTCTTAACATAGACATGTAACATAGAATATTCCTTGGATGGCCACATTTGCCACTTCTTCATCTATTTAGGTTACATGGTTTTTCATCCTAATCAACTAAAATTAGCATCATAACATCAAATCAAATATAAGCAAATGCATAGCTTGAAGATTTGAACATTTTTATTTTAAAACACTTATTGAGTATGTGAGAATTAATTATGATGGTGAATTGAATCTCTGATTGTACCCACTTGATCCACTATATGATTGTGGCTTTCAACCCGAGACATAAAAGCATTCAATCCATGGTATCGAATCAGACATGCATGTTATTTGACACAAACTGCTTGCTTCAACATGTATCTCTTGATTAGGTAGCCAAGAAAAGTGGATTGTGATTGATTAGGTAGCCAAGGAAAGTGGATTGTTTTTCAAGTATACTTCAAGTATTTTTATAATGGCTAAGAAATAATTTTTATAATGTCTTTATAACCATAGCATCTTCCTAAATTGAAATTGCTCGTACCATAAGCCCAACTATATTTTTTCCATTTTAATATGACAAACTAATAATAATAATAATAATCTATTTTTAAGATCACGGCCAAGCCAACACACCAAATTGGTGTATGAGACCTCCTTGTTTGTTGGACAAGGGACCCCCCTTCGCCCAGGGATTTCACTAGTAAAGTCTACGAAGGTATACATACCCTACCCCCCTCTGGATTTGAATCTATGACCTCTTAAGAGGAAACACATGTTCCTAACCATTAGGCCCACTCAGACTATATATAGATTGAATCATATACGGGTTGAATACAATTGTTCAAATCATCCTTCAAAACAAATTTAACATTTTATATTGTTCACAATGTATGGATAGCACCCATGGTAAATAAATGTGATTTTCAAACTTCTTTCTTTTATATGTAGTGATATATTTGGTTTTTGAAATGGTGTTTAATTGCGAATTGTTATTATTTTAACCTTTGTAATAATGTGATATTTACATGTGAAATTACATATGGCATATCGAGAGGTGTATTTTTACAATTTAAAAATGATGTTTCTGAGTAAGGTTTTATTTGGTAAAAAAAAATCATTTCAATTTAATTGTTATTGAAGTTGTACTTAAAACAAATTTAGCATTTGACATTATTCATGATGCATGGATTATAATGATATACCAAAAAAAATATTTCAATTTAATTGTTATTAAAATTGTACTTAAACAAATTTAGCATTTTACATCATTCATGGTGCATGCATTACCATGATATAGTTGTTTTTTAAATTAATGATGCATACAATACCATGATATAGATGTTTTTAAAATTAAAAATTGATGTTTATTAAAAAAAAAATCTGATTTAACTTTTTTAACAACAAGATCATATTAATTTGTTTAGTATATATGGAAATTACATTTAGTATATATTGAATTAACTTTAATCTAATGGTGTTGAGTTTTTTAAGTAAAGGACATTTGATGGCGGACATCTGCGCAGGGAGCCGAAGACTGGACCGAGTTTCGACGTGTATCTCTCTTCTTTCCTTTCCGAGTTATGTGTCAGTGGAGTTTTTTCGCTTTGTTTTTATTGTTTTTCCGATTACAAAGTTTTTCCAGTTCTGGTTTCACCTCCTCAGTTTTTTTACCTCCACCTTCTTCTGCATAGCGACTTAAATGTTACTTTAAATGGACCCTGGAACCTAGTCATATACTGTCCACTTACTTTCTCGGTAACGGAGCTTGGTTTTGACTAACATTTATGTTACTATTTATAGTCCATGGAACCTGGGCAACTTCCCTCCACTACTCTTCTCGTTTATTGAGTTTTGTTCTGACTCCTCTAGAAAATCTTAAAGAAAATCTTATGCTTCGGGCCGATGGCAATTTTTCACAAGATATAGAACTGAATCTAAGTACTATGGAACAAGAAAGAAATAAAATTTTAAAAGCAAAAGAAGAACTGTGGAGGCAATGCAGTAGGGCGATTTGGATATAAAGCGGAGACCGGAATACTAATTTCTTTCACCAAAACATCTGTTATAGGAGAAATCACAAGCATATATGGGAGATATTAGATTCCAATAGGATTTGTCACACTGGTCGGGAGGCTATAAAAGAAGAGGAAATGAATTATTTCATTAATTTATTCAAGGCACAGGAACAACAAACAACACATGAACAAGTCAGATTAGCTGGACTTTTCTCCCAGCTGGTAAATGATGAAGAAGCAAGCGCCCTACATTGCCCAGTCATCTTAGAAGAAGAATCGAGGGAGGTTTTATCTTTGTTTAAGAAACATAAGAGTCTGGGGCCCGATGGCTGGACAGTCGAGTTCTTCACATATTTATTCGATCTAGTGGGAGACAACCTTTTAGATATGGTTGAGGAATCGAGGAAGAAAGGACTAATTGCAGGGGGGATCAATTCAACTTTTATTGCCCTTATCCCAAAATCAAATAAGTTGACTACCTTCAGTGATTACAGACCTATTTCTATTTGCAATCTTTGTTACAAATTAATTACAAAAATCATAGCAAATCGTACCAAACCGATCCTGTCCAGATCACTCTCTGCAGAACAACTTGGTTTCTGAAGGGCAGAAAAATACAGGATGCCATTGGTATTTCACATGAATGCCTCCACAACATTAAAAAAAAAGAGAAAAAAATCACTTATTCTGAAGTTGGATCTACAAAAGGCATATGATTGTATTGACTGGGATTTGCTAAGGATGATCTTAATTCAAGTGGGGTTTGGGTTACAATTCACCAATTGGATTATGAGTTGTGTTTCTACATCAACTTTTGTTGTATTAATAAATGGTGAAGCAACAAATTTCTTCAGAAGCGGTCGTGGATTATGACAGGGATGCCCTTTATCCCCTATGTTATTCATATTGGTATTGGAGGGTCTTAGCTTACTACTAAAAGAAAGCAAAGTGCCAGGGAATATAGCGTGCATAAAGGTATCTAGAATGATAAGGATCCTTCATATTTTCTTTGTGGACGACATTTTAATCATGACAAATGCTACTATTAATGAATGGATAGAAATTGATAGAATCATGAAATTTTTCTGCAAAGCATCGGGCTTACAGGTAAATAAACAAAAATCAAATTTTCTATATGAAGGGTTATCAGATGCAGACTTAGCTCCACACAGGACAGTTCTCCCATATAAATTTTCGAAACAAGCAATTGGTTTTAGATATCTGGGCTTTTATTTGACTACAGGGCTGCAAAAAAGTGTTGACTGAAACTGGTTGTTGTCAAAGATGGAAAAGAAAATTGGCCTTTGGTGCAATAGATGGTTATCATTGGGGGGACGATATATTTTGGTAAAATCTACTCTAGAAAGTCTGCTAGTATATTGGATGTCGTTGGCGACCATCCCCAGCACAATTTTAAACAAGATCGGGATTTTAATGTATATTTTCCTCTAGAGAGGAAACAAGGACTCTTTTCATTACCATCTATACAAATGGGACACACTAGCAAAACCAAACAAATTGAAGGTTGGGGGTTACGCAATATTTTCCACTTCAGTAAATCTTTAGCAGAAAATACACTCTGGAGGGTTTTAACGAGAGCGGCCATTTGGCATGAAGTAATTAAAGATAAATATGTACCTTAAACCACTATTACAAACTGGCTCAGATCACCAGCGTTCAACATGACAACAGTCTCAAAAATCTGGAGCAGCCTCCTAAAATCGATTCACCTGATCACTCAATGGCTTAGTTGGATTCTTGGTTCGGGACATCTTGTGGCTCTTGGTAGAGACAAGATCCTGGGAATGGGTGATTGATCCATTTTTTCTCCAGAGCTTGTTTCTTTTTTAAGACAAAAAAATATTATGTACTCTCCCAGGCTAGAAACATCACCGAACCAAATAAACTCTCGACCAGCTAGTACAAAGTTGTGGACTTGGGACTGACGGGATCGCTAGATGTAGAATGGGAAATTTTTCGCTTGGCTCTCATCAGCTCAGGTGCTTCCATTCAAGCTCGTGATGATACTTTAATGTGGACAGGAGGAGACCATTCAGGGTACCTCACTATAAAGAATGTTTACATGGCTCTTCTATCCACACAGGGTTGCTCGAGTATTGATGGTTGGAGATTAAGCCTATGGAAATGGGAAATACAACTAAAAATAAAATTGTTTATATGGTTGGCAACAAAGGGCAAGATATTAACTTGGGATATTCTACAACAAAAAGGTTGGGAAGTCCCAAGTCAATGTCTATTATGCAAGAGAGAAAATGAAAACATAAGCCATCTCTTCATAAGTTTCATTTTCACTAAATCTATCTAGGCAAGATTAAACACAATCCTGAAGTTCAAAGGTGCTTTGACAAGATCTTCATTGTCAGAATGTTTTAAATCCTAGACAAAGGAGAAATATGATATTACATATCTCACGTCCCTTATCTGTTAGTATACTTGGCTGGAGAGGAACTCTGCAACTTTCGAGAATATTTCCCCTTCTTCGGTGATTACCAAAACTCTTGGCTCCCTTAGAATAAAACATGTTTCCCAAAATCCTATACAACCTCGTGCATGTTTGATCTCTCAATGTGTTGGAAACACTCTTGCATGTTTCGATGGTGTTGCTTGCGCTGATGGCAAACAATGTGGAGCGGGGGTTGTGATAAAAACACCAGAGTCAATTGTTTTTAGATGGGTTACGAACTGCGGCGTGGGCACAAACACTAAAACAGAACTTATGGGAGTTTGGGAAACTTTGACACTGGAAAACCACCTATCTATGCAAAAAATCCAGGTTCTGGGGGATTCAAAGGTGGTCATTGAGTGGCTAAAACAAAGGCAGATTACAAGCTTGTGCTATCGAGGGCTGGAAGATCAAAATTAAGGACTTAATTAAAGATTTTCAAGAGATAATCTTCCAGCATATATACAGGGATCACAACAAGGAGGCAGAGACATTATAAAAGCAATCATCACTGGAACCTGAAGGCATAATCACTTATTTCAACTGGATTAATGGTTTGGAGGGTCCCAAAAAACACATCTATATTTTCTAGCTTTGTTTCATTATTGGAAAAAGA
This sequence comes from Picea glauca, assembly GCA_000966675.3. Classification (NCBI taxonomy): domain Eukaryota; kingdom Viridiplantae; phylum Streptophyta; class Pinopsida; order Pinales; family Pinaceae; genus Picea; species Picea glauca. The sequence continues at coordinate 147,331 of JZKD02S1674867.1, forward strand.
TCCTTTTTTTTTTTGTTTTTTGTTTCTATCTCCTTGTGAACGGATGTAATATGTATGATCAACCACTCCTTGGCTTGGTCCTGTTGCTAGCTCACTTGTTATTTTTGGACTTGGACAGCATAGAGTATATAATTTTTTGTAAAAATATGAAGTTTTTTGAACAACTTCGTCATGGATAGTACTTACAGGATTTCCCATGTGAATCTGAAGATGTAAAAAATTATATATCCAATATAATTGAGCAAATTTTCTTTTTGGAAAAAGTAAAGGTGAAATTTGATTTCAAACATGAATTAAGGAATTAATATTACATTGTATTTCTCTAAAATGTTTCAAAATTTCCTAAATATTCTATTGGTTTCAAGTTTTCCTAAATATTCTATTTAGTGTGGGGTGGTCCTTTCCTCCGGCTATTCATGCTTACAACCCCAGGTAGCATGACATCATTTTGTCAATTTTCTATGGAATTGTTGATTTTGTTAAAATTTATTAAAAAGAAATGTAAATCATGTAGTCTCTTCCACCCTGACTTCCTAAAAAATATATATCAATCTTGGATGATTGTCATTATCCTTTACTATAGTAGCTACATTTTGCTTTAATGCATTTTATTAGAATATGCAGGAATATATTCTCTCAAAAAAATATTGTTACATGGTGATTTTTTTCATATTTGATAAATTTAATAATTAATTTATGGATTTCTACACAAAATGTACTCAAATGTTATTTAATATATGACACTTTCATTTATTTCACAAATTTTATTTTATTCATTGGGAATTTTTTTAAGCATTGGAAAATGTTCTCAAGATTTTATTTTTCAAAATGATGTTTCTACACTACCGAGTTTATTAACTTGTCTTTCCAACTTTAATAACATTTGCTAATACTCTTTAAATTGATCAATTATAAACTATATAATATAGTTGATATGTTATTAAGTAATCAATTATAAATTATACAATATAGTTTATAGGTTTAGTTGGTGACTCTAATATAAATATTAGGCATGTGATTATTACATTGTAAGGCATTTATATTGTTAACAAAGAGTTCATGAAGGTGTTAATGGTGACGTTAATGGTGGCACTAATAGATTGCTTACACTTGGAAGTTGGTGTATTGCATCCTCTTGGCTGTTGGATCTTTATCTAGTGGTTTATGTCTGCTTTCCACAAGTTTAGGTCTGTTCTAGATTTAGGACTATTGGATACTTAGGAATTGGCAGTTTGGTCCTCTCTACTAATAGAAGCAGAGCCATAACTCCTTTCCTTAACTTTTATGTATTTATGTACTTAAATTTTGTTAACTACCTAAGTGAAGGTCATATCTTAGCTTGTCGTCTCTCCGGTGGCGTGAGCTGGCAGTTAATGGAGTGGGCTTACAGCTCAGAATCAGTTATTGGCAATGCTTACTTTTCTTTATTATTTTCTATGGAGGTATTTTCATAGTTCGGTGTAACTTAGGCTATGTGAGGTGGCAGTCACTAGCGAGGGCTTCCAACACCTTCCTGATGGAGGTTGAGGTCAGTGCACTCATGAGTGCGGCTGACGAGGCCCTCTAGAAGAGTGTCAACCTCTTCGCCTCGACGGATGCGCAAACAGTTGAAGTTGTCTTACCACCTTCTTCCTTGAACTTGGTAGGCCACTTGTTATCCTATGCTCTTGATTCCTCTGAGCCTTCTGCATCCGCTCCCTCGTCACCTTCTGCTCTGCTTCCGGAACTTGTCTCCTCATATGGGTGTTATGGTTTGCATTGGAGTGTGGGTTTTCATGAATGTCATCCTTCTATGCAGAAATGGCAACCTAAGATTTATGGGTGCAAACGAGTGTGGTAACCTAACAAGACAAAACGTCGCTTAATCATGGGTTTAGATGTAGGTCTAGAGGAGAGTGTCTGCCTATCTCTCTGTGGACCTGTGGGTAGGATTTCCTATAGCACTCTGTGTAAGTGTTCTCTCCTGGATTGGATTTCAAGTGCTTGGTTGATTTTGTTGGGATATGTTCCAAAGATTATCTCTCTCTCACATGGCTGGTTTGGTCTTCTTTTTAACTCACCAGAGGATTCACAACGTATTTTAGATTATCTCTAGACTATAAATGGTTGTAGCCTTATGCTTAAGAGATGGTGGGTAAGCTTTGATCTAGCCATAGATTAATTTAGACTTTTCCAGGCCTACCACTTCAGTATTGGACTGAAAAATCTCTTGCAACCATAGGCAACGAGCTCAAATGTTTTATTTGTTTGGATGATAGTCTTTTAAAGGGTTCTGATAGAAAGATGGCTAGGATATTGGTTGAGTTGGATGTACATGCGGGGTTACCCGAGACACTGGATTTTATTTGGTGAGGTCGCACAGTGACTCAGCGCCTAGATTACCTTGGCATCCCATTCCATTGTACTAACTTCCGCAGGACTGGACACCTTAGGCGTGACTATACTGGAGAACCGAAAGAAGAAGAATCTAAAGGTTCTTACCTTCACAAGCTCTTGCGAGAGGACTCACCTGGGTTGAATATCCATTCCTCTCGGACCATGCTCCTATCTTCCTGCAGCTAGATTCATCCTCTCATCGATTGACTTATCCTTTTAAATTCAACCCAATGTGGTTACAGGACCTGGATTTTGTACAGCTAGTCACTGAGGTTTGGACTGACCAGTATTTTCAACAAGAAGTTGACTTACAAAGACTTCTTGCATGGAAGTTGAAACACTTAAAATCGAAAGTTCAAAGTTGGGCACATCAACAGAAAATCAAGAATACTTTTAAACTCTCACAGCTGGAAGATAATATACAGTCATTGATCCTAGAACATTGTATGGGAACTAGATCGACCGAACTTGAACAACAATTAAAGACTCTAGAGGAGGAGTGGAATAGGCTCTTGCTAGCTGAGGAAGCACTTTAGAACCAGAAGAGCAGAGCTATTTGGATCAAGTGCAGAGATCGAAATACTAAGCTTTTTCATCATTTTTCCAGCTACAAGAGGAATCACAAGCATATTTGGGAATTAAAGTTGGATACAACAAACATTATTATAGGACAGGACAAGCTGATTCCAGCGACTTACCATTATTTCAAAAATTCTTATAGTGATCCAGGACTTACAAATATTATTGACCAAGCAATCATCACTTGACTCTTTCCTAGACTTTTCAATGAGCGAGAGGCCGAACAACTTACTGGTGCATGTACAAAAGAGGAGATCTGGAAATTTCTTAATACTTTTAAAAGGGATAAAAGCCTCGGACCCAATGGTTGGATTGTTGAGTTCTAACTTCACTTATTTGAACTTGTTGGCGATGATATGTAGGAATTGGTTGAGGATACCAGAATCAGAGGTGTGGTCAATCGGGCATTAAACTCTACCTTCTTGACTCTTATTCCTAAGACCAACCTTCTGACTTCCCCAAGTGACTACAGGCCTATTACCCTGTGCAACCTTTGCTATAAAATCATTACCAAAATCCTTGATAATAGGATAAAACCTTACTTGTCTCGAATTATCTCTGGAGAACAATTGGGTTTCCTTAAAGGATGACAGATTTTGGATGCCATTAGTATTGCGCAGGAATTTTTACACAGCATCAAACAGAAAAATCTCCAGGCAATGATTTTAAAGTTAGATCTCAAAAAATCTTTTGATTGTATTAGTTGGAACTTCTTGCGATTAATACTTTTACAATCTGGTTTTGGTCATCATTTCACGAGGTGGATTATGGGTTGTGTTTCTAGTGCAACCATAGTCATTCTAGTGAATGGGAGGAAATGCCATTCTTCCATAATGAGAGAGGCAGAAGGCAAGGTTTCCCACTCTCAACCCTATTGTTCATATTGGCTATGGAAGGACCGAGCATTCTACTCAAAAATAGTCAACAAGCAAGGAGACTCATAGGCATTAAGGTTTTAAGGCTGGTCAAGATTCTGTATGTTTTTTCAAGGATGATGTTCTTATTGCTACTAGAGTTGATTCACAAGAATGGATGGAGATAGACTCTATTCTTAAATTATTTTGTCAAGCTTTGGGGCTCTAGATCAATGTGAGAAAGTCCACATTACACTACTCTAGGCTTACATAGGTGGACTTAGACATGTACAAGAACATCTTCTCGTACAACTTTCTAGAGATCTTGGTTGGTCAAAGATATCTTGGTTATTTTCTCAAACCAGGTTGTTATAAAGTGGTTGATTGGCGTTGGTTACTCATTAAATTTGAGAAAAGGATTGTGCATTGGTGCAATAGGTGGCTAACGCTTGGAGGGAGATTTGTTCTTATTAAATCAATTTTGCAGAGCCATGCACTCTTCTGGATGGTGCTAGCTGCTATCCATGTTACTGTATTAAAAAGGATTCGACAACTGATTTTTACTTTTCTTTGGACGGGTGGTAGTGAAAATAAACATATTCATCTTTGTTGTTGGGATTCCATTGCTAAACCTAAATTGGTTGGGTGCTGAGAAATATTTTCCTGTTTAATAAAGCTTTGGCGTCTAATTCACTATGGCATGTGCTATCACAAGATGGGATTTGGCATCGGGTTATTATTGGTAAATATATCTCACATCTTTCAGTCCCGAGTTGGCTCAAACATTCTACTAACAATCCGGCAAATGCTTCTCCGATTTGGAGATCACTACTGAAATTATTACATATCATCCAACATTGGTTATGTTGGAAACCTGGATCGAGACACACAATTCATATTGGTCGGGATGCAATTCTGGGATTGGGGGCTTCTGCTTTTTTTATCATCGGAGCTCTTGAACAAATTACATGAACACCGTATTTATTATCTCTTCCAAGCCAAGGGTCTCATAGACCAGGAGGCTCTCAGTTCCCGGTGGAAAAATTGCATAGACTTGGATCTTTCAGGGGACTTAGCTATTGAATCGCAACGATATTGTAAGGCTCTACTTGGAGTGGGGATACAACTCAGGGAACATGATCATACATTGATCTGGAATGGAGGCGATTTTTTTGGTAACATATCCGCCAAGAATCTCTATAATGCAATTGCTTCTACCATATGGATCAAGAAGTGTATAGGCTGGAGGAAACAATTTTGGCATTGGAATATTCCTTTGAAAATCGAACTTTTTATTTGGGTAGCTGCAACCAATAAGATATTGACCTGGGACAATATTTTACGCCGGGGCTGGGAGGGACCTAATATTTTCCTTCTTTGTCATTTGAATTCTGAATCTATTACACATATTTTTATAGACTGTACATTTACACAACAAGTATGGCACAGACTCTGTATTGCCCTTAAGCTCTGGTCTATCTGGTCAGGCTCTTCACTGAAGATTACTTTGCAGGACTGGGAAAAGGAGGAGTCTCTCTATCCTCATATTCCTATCTTGGACAACTGGCACATTTGGTTGGTGCACAACAGGGCTAAATTTGAACAGATTCATCCATCTATTGATACTATCTGCTACAAGACTCTAGGTGGTCTGGAGTTATCAATGACAAGGAAGGAACCTTCTCGTGCATTTTACAGCCTACTTATCAACAGAGTAGGAACACTACCTGGTTTGATGGAGCCTCACAAAAGTCTAGTCTACATTGTGGAGCAGGTGGTATGATCAAGTTCACAAATCACATCAAATTTACTTGGACCTACAACTGTGGTGAGGGTACTAACACCAAAGTGGAACTACTTGGTGTCTAGGCTGCTCTTACTCTGGCTACCAGACTTAATATTATGGATCTTCAAGTACTGGGTGATTCCATAATTATTATAGATTGGCTTAACAACAAAGGAAAGTTACAAGTTATTGCCCTGGAATGTTGGAAAGATAGAATCACCGAACTCATTAAAGGCTTTACTTAGATCAATTTCATTCATATCTTCAGAGAATTAAATGAGGAGGATGATCTACTTTCCAAAAGTGCTCTTCAAGAACATGTGGGGCATTTGACATATTATCAGTGGATAGATGGCCAGGTGGGGCCGACACAACATATATATCTATATTAGTGGTCTTGAGTGATACAGTACAAGACATATTTTGGCATTTTGTTTAATGTGTCGATAGATATTGTATTGTCTATTAGTCGGAGCTCTGAATCTGAGGCTAGAATTTTGAGTTGTCCATCTTATATAACTGGCCATATTTCATATATTTGGGACTGGTGCAACGTCATTATCATGAGAAGCAGTGAATGTAATTCTGGTTTTTACCAAATATTATTAATATAATGAGAAATGTTTCTTTTAGAAAAAACAAAGAGTTCATGAGATTCGTTTACCTAGAGAATTAAAATATGAAATATGTCATCAGATCCTTGATTTTTTTTTGTAGTTCTCTTCACTATCTTCGTCCACGTATCAATTTCTTGTGCATAGTTACACCTCAATCGTCCTACATGCCCCTCCATTTTTCTTATTCATGTGCTACTTCATGCCAAGCTCCCACTGCAGTTGTCTTCCCATTTTTATTTTTATTTTTTTATATTGAGCATTCATTCATTTGATTGATCATATTTATATATCTTCGTCATCACCATCTTAGCAGAGTAGCCATGGTGAGCATACTCTCCTCCCATATTCTAATCAACACTTCTTCTTATGTTGGGCCATTCTAGGTAACAACTATTTCAAGTCTCGATTACATTACATCCTCCTCCTCGTCATCATCAATATCCTCTGCAAACATTTGGCCACAGAAAAATAATTTATTGGGTATGAGGAGACCATTTTCTCCAAGGGTCACAGTGGATTGGACAAGTCTACCAAAACAAAAGAAGGGAAGCAACAACTTCGCAAGAAAAATGTGGTGTTATATATGGTGAACTTATTGTTGTGTTGTCAAGTATCATTGGCCTACAAGCATATTGCTTCTTTGGTGCAAAGAGATGGAATATCCAATCTCGTAGGTCTATAGGGTAGAGTCAATGTGCAAGGGAGGGATCAAAATATGTTGGATGTTGTCTCAAATGAGGCTACATTGTCCCTCTCATTTTGTTAATCTAAAATCACTTCTTTGATATAATCATTACAAGAAAGTAAAGTAGACTAATATGATGAATGCTAAACTTAATTTATTTCTTTGACATAATCATTAGAAGAAAGTAAAGTAAACTAATATGGAAAATACACAAATTCTATTGCAATTGATGTGTTATTATTCGATCAATAGAATTTGTAGTATCAATCTCCCCATAGTCACGTCAATTTTTCACATTTTCTACTTCTAAAGCATGTTGTTGGAAAAGGAACCAAGAATAGTGTTGAATTATTTACTGTTTGGTTGTTGTTGAAAACAATAGAAGGAAGAGGACTAAATCACCTTCAAGTGTTTGGATATTCAAAACTATGAATGGATTGGGCCAATCAACACTACAACATTGAAAATCTAGGCCCATTTTCTATTATCACCCAAGTCTAGGAGATAAAAAACACTTTTGATATTATTACTTTTCATCATATTTATCGAGAGTTCAACGCAAGTGGATTGTCTTTTTAAAGAAGCTTTGCTTTGACTAAAGTACCTTAACTAAACAAGAATTTAGAGGAGGCACCCTCTTTTCAACTCCTAAAAAACCTTTGCATTAAGTGTCCTTTGTTGTCTAATTATGTTGAAGCGATCTTTTTAGACCTTTTGGGTGCAATCATAAATGTCTTGAATAGGTTATTAAAGTTATGTTTTGTTGTTTTTCTTCGATGATGATATTAGTATCTTTATGATATTGAGGGAAGATTGTAATAAGTAGAATTAATCTTTTATGTTTATGCAGAAATAAATACAGACCACAAGTCTTTATTCCATCCAAGATAGCTATATGTATATTTTTATTTCAACCTTTAAAAAATCGAATTTTTTTTTGAAAAAAAAAAAAGGGATGGCCTATAACTGTGAGATTTTATAATATATATCTTTAAGATTTGTTCCATTGCCTTCGTTGATTATGTTAGTGGAATCTGCAATGATCCTTTCCTTTTTTTTTTCTATGATCTTATATGGTTTGTCTCTATACACCTTTCATCATTTACTCAACCTCTCGACACTTGTTCAAGGCACTTGGGTTGTGATTTATTCCACCTTTTAACATATTTTTCCTAGAGACTTATAATGAGCCATTGCTCATCTTTTGATAAGGATCCCTTCTTGATTTTAGGCTTTAAGTAGTTCTTCCACCTCTTTGCTTAGGATTTGGGTCTCTGTCCAGGACTCTATTCATTCTCTATGATACGTAGTACCATTTTCACAATTCATGTCACTTAACATAGACATGTAACATAGAATATTCCTTGGACTGCCACATTTGCCACTTCTTCATCTATTCATGTTACATGGTTTTTTATCCTAATCAATTAAAATTAGGATCATAACATCAAATCAAATATAAGCAAATGCATAGTTTGAAGATCTGAACATTTTTATTTTAAAACACTTATTGAGTATGTGAAAACTAATTATGATGGTGAATTGAATCTCTGATTGTACCCACTTGATCCACTATCTAATTGTGGCTTTCAACCCGAGACATAAAAGCATTCAATCCATGGTATCGAATCACGCATGCATGTTATTTGACACAAATTGCTTGCTTCAACACGTATCTCTTGATTAGGTAGCCAAGAAAAGTGGATTGTGATTGATTAAGTAGCCAAGGAAAGTGGATTGTTTTTCAAGTATATTTCAAGTATTTTTATTATGGCTAAGAAATAATTTTTATAATGTTTTCGTATCATAAGTCTAATTATATTTTTGCCATTTTAATATGATAAACTAATTATAATAATAATAATAATAATCTATTTTTTAAGGTCACGGCCAAGTCAACACACTAAATTGGTGTATGAGACCCCCCTTTGCTCAGGGATTTCACTGGTAAAGTCTACGAAGGTATACATACCCTACCCCCCTCTGGATTTGAACCTGTAACCTCTTAAGAGGAAACACATGTTCTTAACCATTAGACCCACTCAAGCTATATATAGATTGAATCATATACGGATTGAATACAATTGTTCAAATCATCCTTCAAAACAAATTTAACATTTTATATTGTTCACAATGTATGGATAGCACACATGGTAAATAAATGTGATTTTCAAACTTCTTTTTTTTATATGTAGTGATATAGTTGGTTTTCGAAATGGTGTTTAATTGTGAATTGTTATTATTTTAACTTTTGTAATAATGTGATATTACATGTGAAATTACATATGACATATCGAGAAGTGTATTTTTACAATTTAAAAATGATGTTTCCCAGTAAAGTTTTATTTGGTAAAAAAAAATCATTTCAATTTAATTGTTATTAAAGTTGTACTTAAAACAAATTTAGCATTTTACATTATTTATTATGCATGGATTATCATGAATTATCATAATATACCAAAAAAATTATTTTAATTTAATTATTATTAAAGTTGTATTTAAACAAATTTAGCATTTTACATCATTCATGGTGCATTACCATGATATAGTTGTTTTTAAAATTAATGGTGCATGCATTACCATGATAGTTGTTTTTAAAATTAAAATTTGATGTTTATTGATTTTTTTCTGATTTAACTTTTTTAACAACGAGATCATATTAACATTACCATGATATAGTTGTTTTTAAAATTAATGGTGCATGCATTACCATGATAGTTGTTTTTAAAATTAAAATTTGATGTTTATTGATTTTTTTCTGATTTAACTTTTTTAACAACGAGATCATATTAATTTGTTTAGTGTATATGGAAATTACATAAAAAAAAAATTATTTCAATTTAATTGTTATTAAGGTTGTACTTTGTTTAATATATATATATATATATATATATATATATATATATATATATATATATATATTACATTAAAAACAAATCATTTCAATTTAATGGTTAGTAAGGTTATACTTGAAACAAATTTATTATTCATGGTGCATGCATTACCGTGATATAGTTGTTTTTAAAATTAAAAAATGATGTTTATTAATTTTTTTATTGATTTAAATTTTTTTACAATGAGATCATATTAATTTGTTTACTCTATATGGGAATTACATGGGTGATTATTTACTTGACACATCTATTCTACTATTTAAAATTGAGAGATTTTATCATTGTTTCTAAAATGTAAATGGATTAACAAAATATATATGTGGGGGGATTAACAAATAATTCACACACCATATTTATTTAATTTGGATTTATATAGGCCTAAATTCTTGAAGGTGTAAACTTTATTTTAATTCTTTGTATTTGTTAGTTGATAATTAACTAAGCAAGCATTGTGTAACATGTATACCTATGTCCAAGTTACGTTTTCTTTCATGCTCTATTTTGTTTTGTTTGTCAATTCACTGTTCTTCTCCTTTTGTATTGACTCGACTCACTATTCTTCCCCTTTTGGATTAACTTACTTGGGTATTGTTCTTTTTGAAGCCCTAAGTCTTTAATACTAAAGTAGAGGAATATATATGGAAATTGTGACTAATAGGGTATTGTTCATTTTGAAGTCTTGAGTCTTTAATACTAAAGTAAAGGAATATACATGGAAATTGTAGAGGATTTTAAGACCAACTTAATTGACGAGAATATCAATATTCAACGATGAGAATATCAATATTCAACAAAGGCTTTTCTTTGAAGTTGCAACAATATTCATTCACAAAATCAAGTACCTATTTTTCCTATCTATTTCTATGTAAAGAGGAATTCCCTTCCCCCTCCATTGTGTAGTCCATCTTTTAAATTGTTTCTTCCTTGGCACTCATAGTCGAGGAGACTTTACCTCGCCTTCATATGAATTTTGACTAGCGGTAAGCTCATAACTTGGAAATCATGTTCAACCATTTTTCCCTATCTTACTAAAATATTCTTGTAATGTTTGGAGTCTTCTCGTAATCCTTGATTTCTAAATTTTAGGAGTGAATAGAGTGAGCTAATAAGCGTACAAACTCAATATTTCTGATGGGTTTATTTTTTCTCATCAAGACAAATTTCCACCTTAATCTATTCATGTTTTCAAATTTTCGATGAACTGGGTCATTGTAACATGTTTCATAATCCCTAATGGCAAAGTTTCATGGTAAAAGTTCTCATCAATAAGGTGGAGCTATAACTTCCAACAACATTCTTATCAGATTTGGGAAATAATTTGAACGAAAAATATGTTGAGTTTATCCACTAATTAAAACACTTCATTCTAAAATCTTCAACTATGTTTTGGGGACATGTGCTAGACAAGACATTTCTTCCTTATAAATAAAATAAAATCATGTAAGTCTTCTTGTCATATTTGAAGTCTTTATTTTGAAATTTTCAAATATATCTTTAGATCTTTTGCGCTATGTAATATTAACACGAATGTTGAGAGTTGACCATATTTTTTTTTAATATAGAGAATTTGTTCATTTGATCGATTATATTTCCATATCTTCATCATCACCATCTGTGTAGATTAGCCATGGTGAGTGTATTCTCCTCCCATATTCTAATCTGCAATTCTTCTTTTGCTAGGTCATTCCAAGCAATGACTATTTTGAGCCCTAAATACATCACATCCTCCGTAAACATTTGGCCATAGAAAAATAATGTATTGGGTATGAGGAGACCATTTTGTCCAAGGATCTCAGTGGCTTTGGACAATACTACCAAAGCAAAAGAAGAGAAGCAACAACCACACAAAAAGAAGGGGGATTATGATATACAAACTTTCATTGGTGGGCCACTAAAACAAGAACAAAGTGGTGTTATAGATGGTGGACTTATTGTTGTGTTATCAAGCATTGCATTGGCTTGCGAGCATATTGTTTCTCTATGAAAAGAGTTGGATCATCATATCTCGTAAGTCTCTAGGGTGGAGTCAATGTGCAAGGCGGGGATCATAAGATGTTGGATGTTGTCCCAAATGAGGTTACATTGTCCCTCCCATTTTTCTAATTTAAATTCACTTATTTGACGCAATCATTACAAGAAAGTAAAGTAAACTAATATGAAGAATGCTAATATTAATTCACTTCTTTCACATAATCATTACAAGAAAGTAAAGCAGACTAACATGAAGAATACACAAATTCTAAATCAAATGATATGTTATTGTTGGATCAAAAAAATTTGTTGTACCAATCTCTCCATAGTCACCTTAGTTCTCCACATTTTATGCTTTCGAAGTATGTTATTGGATAAGGGATCTATAATCATGTTGAATTCTTTGCTCTTTGGTTGTTGTTGTTGAAAACAGTTGAAGGAACATGGCTAAATCATCTTCAAGTTTTTGGAGATTCAAAGCTATTGGTGGATTCATCCAATCAACACTGCAACGTTGAAAATCTAGGTTCATTTCCTATTGTGACCCAAGTCTAGGAGGTAAAAAACACTTTTGATGTTATTACTTTTCATCATATTTATCGAGAGTTCAATTCAAAAGTGGATCATCTTTTTAAAGAAGCTTTGTTTTGATGGGAGGGTACCTAAGCTGAACAAGAATTCAGAGGGGGCACTCCCTATTCAGTTCCTAAAAAACCTTAGCATTAAGTGTCCTTTACTATCTGATTCTGTTGAAGTGGTCTTTTCAGACCTTTTGGGTGCAATCCTGAAGGTCTTAAATAGGTTATTAGGGTTATGTTTTGTTGTTTTTCTTTGATGATGATATTAGTATCTTCAAGATATTGAAGGAAGACTAGAATAAGTAGAATTAGTCTTGTATGTTTGCTATTAGACAATGCATAAACAGATACAAACCTTGGGTCTTGAATCCATCCAAGATAGCCATATGTATATTTTGATTTCAACCTCTGAAATATTGAATATATAGATTTTTTTTTCTTGGAAAAAACAATAAGGGATAACCCAGTAATTGTGAAATTTTACAATCTCCAATTTCGAGGTTTGTAACAATACCTTCCTCAATTATGTTAACAAAATATGTGATTATTCTTTCATTTTTGTTTCTAATCTTATCTCGTTTCTCTTTATAGACCTCCCACCATTTTCTTAGCCTCTCTAGAGTTGTTCCAAGCACTTGGGCTATGATTTCTTCCACATATTACCATGTTTTTCTTGGAAACTTATAACAAGGAATTTCTAATTTCTCATTTTTTGATAAAAACCCTTGTGGGTTTTGGGCTTCAAGTAGTTCTTCCATCTCTCTAAATGAGATTTGGGTCTCTGTCCAGAGCTCTATTCATTTTATGTGATACAAAGTTCCTTTCTTGTGGCCCATATTACTTAACATAGACATGTAACAGAGAATCTTCTTTAGATTGTCACTTTGGTCGCTCCTCCATCTATACATTTCACGAAGATTTAAATCATAATCAACTAAAATTAAGATCATAACATCAAATCAAATATAAATCATATGCATAGCTTATTTTTCCAAGAAAAAATTATCTCAAATTTATATAGGGTATAAATTCCTTTACAATATGTTGCAACAAGATCAGTGCGGGGGCAATGGTAAACAATTCCATTACAAGAAGCAGCAATGTTTCAAAGAAACTAACCAAGAAATGTAATAAGCAAGAGTGTAGGTGGGAAGAGAAACTAGCTAATACTTGCATAGTTGTCGACTATCCACTAAAAAAGTACATCCATCACTATTCAAAGATATTAATAAAGGAGATGGGACTCTCTTTCCCACTATCCCAGTGGTAGACCGAAAGCCTCCCTACCACTTCATTTAGAGCCCTCTTAGAGAGGGCATCAGTCTCTCTATTCTGAATTCTAGAAATGTGATGGAAGCTGATATCAATGAAGTTTCTAGACAATTCCTGTGTTTTTTGTTTCCAACACTCAATATTGACTGAATGAAGTTTGCTTTTAAGATTTATCCAGTCAATAATAACTCTCGAGTCACCAAGGAATTGTAAGTGGTTGATTGACCATAAAGATGCCAGAGTGAGGGATGCCCATAAACCCATAAGTTCAGCTTTTGTATTAGTTCCCGCTCCACAATTGATGAACCACTTTGTGATCCTCGACGGGTGAGTCTTGAAGATGCCTCCAGCTCCACAACATAAGCCATTTGACTGAGTTGCACCGTCAAAGCATGCTAAAGTGTAACCTTCGGCCTGCGAAAACTCACATGCTTTGAAAGGTAAGATTTTAATAGTGGGCGACTGCCAGAAGAAAGAAGCCAAAATTATGTGAACTACAGCGAGAATGGAGGGGGGGCAATCGTCAAAGAGCACTTTATTCCTTTCGATCCAAATCTGCCAGTAGGCATGGACAGCCAAACAAACCGAAGCGGATTTTTCTGTGGACCATACATTGAAGCAATCAGAGACGGTGGAGCCGTTCCAAAGTAAATTAAGAGAAAAATGCATAAGCAGGCGATGCCAAATAGCCTTCGTAAAATCACAATGGATAAGGATGTGATGAATGTCTTCTGAGGAGCGATTACAGAAATAGCAGATCCCAGGGCCTTCCCAGCCTTTCTTACGGAGCATCTCCCAGGTGAGGACTTTCTCTTTAGCAGAGAGCCAAATGAAAAATTTGCATTTGAGTGGAATCGACCACTTCCACAGTTGATGAAGCCAAGTGTTGTCAACGCCGAAGTCCAGTGGATGAAGGAGGGTGGTGTAAATGTTTTTAACATAGATGACTCCCGTGGCGTCTCCTCCAGCCCATAATAAAGAGTTTGGCTCATCATTGAGAGAGATATCGACACTTCTAAGAGCGACAGTGTAGGAGTCCCAGTCGGCGGCATCCTGTCTGGTAAAGTTCAAACAACCACTGCTCAGCTAGTTATCCGGAAGAGGGAGCGCGCGGATTGGAATTCTCACCTGCGCCAAATACATAAAATTAAAGGAGTAGAGCTGAGTTCTCAGATTTGGTGAAAGAATCGATTGTTCCTCCAGCCCGAGAATTTTTTCCCTGCTAATCAATATATTAGAGCCTGATCCTGGCTTCCATTGAAACCAATGAAGGATCGCTGAAGAAGAAGAAATCAGACCCTTCCAAATAGAAGACGCCCGTTTTTGCAGAAGATCTAACAAATATTTGTGACAAAATACACTTCTATGTGAGAGCTAATTGTGGTGGTGAATTAAATCTTTGTTTGTTTTACCTACTCGATCCACTATATAATTGTGGCATGTGGCTTTCAACCCAAGACACAAAGGCATTAGATCCATCATATCAAATCATGCATTGTTCGCTTCAATGTGTTTCTCTTGACCAGATAGCGAAGAAACATGTTTGTATAGCCAAAGGAGAGAGGACAATGTTTAAATAGGTAACCAAGGAGAACAAGATATGTTTAATTAGGTCGCCAAAAAGAATGGACTAGTCAATATACTTGAAATAATTTTTATAATGGCTACAAAATAATTTTTATAATGTCTTTATAACCATAACATTTTCCCAAATTGAAATTGCTCGTATCATAAGTCCAACCATCTTTTCACCATTTTAATTCAACAAATTAATTATAAATTCAATCATATACAAGTTGAATATTGTTATTCTGGTCATCCTTCGAAACAAATTTAACATTTTATTTTATTCACAATGTATGGATACCACTCATGGTAAATAAATGTCATTTTTGGCCTTCATTATTCGATAAAGAATGATATTGTTGGTTTTTTAAATGGTGTTTAATTGTGAATTGGTATTACTTTAACCTTTGTAACACTGTGATCATATTTGTTTTTGGTGAGTACATGTGGAATTAGACATGCATACTATTTTACAGTTTACAATTTAGAAATGGTATCTTTCAATATGTTTGTAAGGTAAGATTTAATTTAAAAAAAAAATCATTTCAATTCAATTTTACAGTTTACAATTTAGAAATGGTATCTTTCAATATGTTTGTTAAGTAAGATTTAATTTGAAAAAAAAATCATTTCAATTCCATTGTTGTTAAGGTTATCCTTCGAAACATACTTGACATTTTATATTAATCATTGTGCATCCATTACCATGATATAGTTTTTGTTTTTTAATTGATGTTTATTTTTTATTTTTATTATTTTAACTTTTTAATATTAAGATCGTATTCATTTGTTTAATATATGTGGAAATTAGATAGGTGATTATTAAAGTGCAATGAAATAGTTTTTGTTTTTTTTTAATTGATGTTCATTTTTTATTTTTATTATTTTAACCTTTTTAATATTAAGATCATATTCATTTGTTTAATATATGTGAAAATTAGATAGGTGATTATTAAAGTGAGATTCAAGAGATTTGGAACTATTATATGTCCAAGGTTCAATATCGAAATCATTTTTGAAGTTTTCCCTTATTGTTTCAACAGAAAATTAAAAATACCTTGATCTTTTTAGAACAGGTTCGAGTCAAATAGCAATGATTTGAAACACTTTTTTTATACACTATTTTGTAAACCTAAAGACTTGATGGTATAGATATGTAAAATACAGGGTTTTCAATTATAGCAAAAGAAAGAAAGGGAATAGATACTCAATCGAGAGTGAGTAAACAGAATTATATGCATAAAGAATATATCTCATCTATGCAGATAGAATCATGTGGAAAGCCGTATTCGACGAAAGTTGTATATACGATTTGGAGGGAGATCTTTCATACCTTTAGAGATCCATCCTACAATATGAAGTCAAAAAGCCAAAATAAATGATTTGCAGCCTTTATGAAATAGATTCTTGAACCTTTTTCACACTCATGTCACGGTGATTTTTTATTTTTATTATTTTAACCTTTTTAATATTAAGATCATATTCATTTGTTTAATATATGTGAAAATTAGATAGGTGGTTATTAAAGTGAGATGTGTATTTTACTATTTAGAATTAATAGATTTATATTTGTTTGTGAAATTTAAATTCATCAATAAACAATTTACTTCCTCATTAAAAAAAATAACTATAAACAATTTTATATATATATATATATATATATATATATATATAAATTTATATAGCCATAAATTCTTGAACTTTATCTTGATTTTAATTTATATAGCCATAAATTCTTGAACTTTATATATATATATAGATTTTGATTCATATAGTCATAAATTTTTGAAAGTGTAAACTTTATTTTAATTTCTTAAGTATGTTATTAGTTAGAGTCTAAAAATGTGGTATCCAAGATGAATTAAGTTTATTAAGATCAAATCCAAAATGAATTGAGAGTGAGAAGTATCCAATGGTAAAGAATCAATGGGTGGAATTATGTGGGGTGTTTTTAGTTGATAATTTATATGTAGAAAACTAAGCATTGTGTAACATGTATATCAATGTCTAAGTTATGTCGTCATTCATTCATATATTATTATATCTGCTTCCTCCAGGATATGTAGCGATCGATCAAGTCAAATTTCATTGATTGTAGATCAATTTTTTTTAATTTGTAAATTTTTTCATAATGTTCTCTATATATTATTTATTAAACTAAAATTTTGAAATATAAAAAATAAATTTAAAAAATTTAAAATTTGATATTTCTAATTTATAATTGGTGGAGTATTGTTATTTGACAAATTTCGTCTGGTTTGAAAAATATTTGTCAGATAAAAAAATCATTTTAAAATGCAAAATTTGTGAAATATTTTATAATGCCATGTATCCCTAGTAACTATATCTTGTCCTTGCACTTCAAATAAAAGAAATTATTTTTATTTATTTTTATTTGTGGGTGTATGTGTGATGGATGGATGTATTTACATCGATATGGCTGCAACCTCCTCTTTTCCCAATATTTCAGCGAGGTAAATGGCTTATAACTCTACATATCCCTCGTATATGAACGGGCCCCTTATTAGAGAATGAATAGATGGAGCACGGGCATCTTCCGTTGCGGCTAGGGTTTTCCCTAGCCACGGGCCCTAGGTTCATCAATCTCGCCTCTAGAATCCATAGTATCCAACCTGGGTTTGCTCAATCTCACCCCTGGAAACCCCATTTGATGTTTGTTCATTGCCATCGCTTTTGTGAGTTGTTCAGATTCCATAGTCGTCGTTTGTTCGTCGCCCTCGCCCGTTGTGTGCTTGATTTTGGAAATGTGTCGGTAGCGGCTCTCTAATGGTCGCAGTCCCTCTCTTATTTCCTGTAATTTGGAAGCTGTCTAAATTCATTGTCTGAAGCATCATGGACATGTCGTCCATTGAAGTGGTCAGGTGTGCCAAACGGGCGGATTCCATTCCCTGTTTGGACTTATTGGGGAACTCTGTGGCAAAACATAATTCTATCATTCCAACAAAGTTTGGTTTATTTGGTAAGTTCTTAGGCCTTTGACCCAGTCCTAGGGTTGTTCTGGAATGGATTTTTGATAATTGGCTTGAGCAAGACCCTCTGGCTTTTTATTGCGACAAAGGATTTTATGTATTTATTTTTAAAAACATTGAATATCGGGATCAGATCTTCATATTTGGCCCATATTTCTTAGGTTCCAAGGGAATGTTTCTTTCCCACTAGACCCTTGACTTCAATCCAAATATGGAGATCTATTTTGCTCCTATTTGGATCATACTTTCGCGCCTCCCCCTTATTTTCTAGGGTGAAGCCTCTTTCGAAACCATGGGAAATAAACTGGATCAATTTATAACCCATTATGAACCAAAGGATAATACCTACACATGTGCCAGAATATGTGTAGACATGGATTTTTCAAAGGGATTGTGAGAGGCGATTCAACTCAATATAGATGGTTGCAGTCATCTTCGGGCCCTGGACTACGAGAAGATTCCTTTCAAATGTAAAAAATGTCATGAATATAGGCACTTCACCAAAAGTTGTCCCAAAGCTAAAGATTCTTCTCTGTTGTAGAATAATGTGGATCAAGGATTCAAGCATATTTCAAGAAAGCTTAAGAAACAAAGGCCTAAGGGGACTCAACCTAACTACATATCTCAAGATTGCTCATATATTCCCTCCAATAATATATATGAAGCTTTGGAATCTCATGATGATTCTTTTGTTCTTTTATTGGCTACTCAGATTTGGTCTCTGAATTGTTCTGATGAGGAACATCCTCCACAAAGTCCTCTAATTCTCATGAAAACTCAGCTAAAGGTAAGGATGCCCCGAGCGGGGGAAGTGCATCTTTGCCTAGGATGGTCTCAGATCCTAATCATGTGGATAGGCCTCCAATTAAGGTTTTCGTTCCTCCCCTCGCTCCAACAATAGACCAAGGGGACTCATCCTAACCATAGATCTCAAGCTTGCTCGTTTATTCCCTCCAATAATAGATATGAAGCTTTGGAATCTCACGAGGGAGAATCAAAGGACTTTGTAGAGGATGTTCCTCATCAGAACAATCTGGAGACCAAATATGAGTAGCCAATAAAAGAACAAAAGAATCTTGAAAAAATAGCTAAAGGTAAGGAGGCCCCAAGTGGGGGCAGTGCATCTTTTCCTGGGATGGTCTCATATCCTGATCCTATGGATAGGCCTTCGATTGGGGTTTTCGTTGCTCCCCTCGATCCATCTGTGGGAGTGTAAATGGGAGATGCACGGGAGGGAGAAGATCCTAAATATCCCTCCTATGAAGAAATATTAAAGAAGAATCCTCATCCTTCTTCTCCTCTAACAAGAGGAAGAAAAGCAAACAAAAATCAAAAAGAGAAAGATTCAGAATCTGGAAACTCAAGAGGCTCCAAGAAAATTTTGGGTAACATCACATATATCGATGGGATAGCTTGGATTGTAAGTTAGTTATGTTTTGCTTCTGCATTCTCTTATGTAATCAATTTGTAAGGATTTATTCTTGTAATCAAGAAGTAGTAAGTTTGAATCTAGGGAAGTCTAGGTCTTGGTTCATCAAAGCCAACTTGGTAATTTTGGTTCCTTTCTTCCATAGTATATCTAGAAAGGTGAAGATTTTGAAGTTTGTACTTTGCCGTTAGCTTCGGCCAGACCTTTTTAATATATATTTTTCCCAATTTATTTATAAAAAAAAACTCCATGTATCCATGTAGTACTCACAGGACTGTATCTTGTCCTTACAAGGTAATTAACTTGGTGAGGTAAATGGCTCAGTTTATGATGAGTTTTTATTATAGCTTCAAAGAGGTAATTATTTTAATTTGTGGATGTATGTGCAACTCAGTGAGCTAAATGGCTTAGTTTATCATCAGTTTTTATTATAGCTTCAAAGACCAATGCCACTTGAAATAAAATAGAGCGCCAAAGCAAATGGCCTTTGCGATGCCTATATGTGAAATGGAAAATGAGCCCATTGTTCTCAATGGTCTTTTCAGATCCATAATATGCTAAGAAAACTACCAAGACTATTGTTTCTACGAAGGTTAAATGCATTTTAATTCTACAACTCTCCAACTTTCCGGCATTTCAATTCTATTTTAATTTTACTCATTCATCAGAATCTCCAACTCTACAACTTTTCGTCTATAATTAGTTTCTTGTCAATAAATGTTATTTTCTCATCTGTGGCTGTGAAGTCCAATATGATGTAACACTATACTAAAATTTGTTTGATTTTAATTTGATTTAAATAATGAAAAAAAAATTGTTATATATAATTACTCTAACTTTTCCATTTGAATTAACTCTTCAGGGTTTTTGTTACCTTAATTGTTTTGGAAGCTCGCTGGGTAGTTTTTGAAATATAGGTTACCTTTTAACACATTTTATCATCTTCTCTGAAACCCGACACATCGTTTCTCCTACTCCATGACTTGTTTGTAAGGCTTTCTGAGCCAATCGATCCAATTTAGACTTGTAAAGCTCAACGACTTGCTTGTGAGGCTTCATTTCTTACCTAGCCATTTAAGAATCTTCAAAGCAAGCATTTCTTATCCCAGGAAACCATCCTTTGAAATCCCAACTTCCTCTTGTATTATTAATTTCCCCAAAAGTGTCATCGATCTCTAACTATCCGGCAATTTCATCTTGTGCAAGCGATTTCTTTAGTTAAGGAAGCAGAGGTGTCGTGGTCGAATCTTTGGGTACCACAAGACAAAAACCCTTTTTTTTTTTTTATTGCTTTCTAATATTTTTACTATGTGGTTTGGGGAATTGGGACAACACTACAATAACAAATTCCTTTTGAAAAGTTCCATGGGCTTGTTTTCCATGGTTTCTAATGGAGTAATTCCCCCACAATTATTTATGGTAATCATTTATGGATTCATTGCACAAGCATACAAACCCATTTACTTGTACTTGATTGATTAATGAATATTGTGGGCAGTTACTCATTATCCAAATGCTTATAGATATCATTCGGTGTTCTCAAAGTTTAGTGTAGAAAATTAATTAATCTTAGAGTTTGTTATATATTTCATAGGATTGTAAAGGTGAATAAATGAAAGAAAGAATACCTGAGGAATAAGAATCGTGTCCATTGTGACCCCGGTCATAATGTCTTCCTGCAAGTATTATCTCCATTTATAGGTTTGAATCCAACAGATGTAGGGAAACAACAGCACCAACTATTCCATGGCAGACATTCTTTGGATCCTGGAAATCCATTTGGAAAAATGACTTGGACTCTGACAAAATGATGCAGAAGATGGAGAAGGGAGTTGTAGAAGAATGACCTTTAGCACCTGTTGACTTGCACCAAGGGTTGCATGGGCACTTGAAGTATGAACCATCATGCATCTATTTCCTAGAAAAAGGGTGATTCTCATTGGATTTCATCTCTTCGACCTAGAAATTCTCTCAGTTTCCCTCCCATATGATATGCCCTTGAGACCCTAGGGTGGAATTTGTTATCAATGTCTAGCTAATTAAATATCATTAATAGCAGGAAGAGTTCTTTATCAATATTGTCGTATGTATACATTAAAAAACAGAAGACTAAATAATGAAGTTTTAAAGAGTCACCAAAATTGTTTCTAAAGAAATAATCGGTGCCTACCAAGCTATCAATGTTATTTTATTGAGAACAGAACATAAATTGACTCACATATTTTGTTCAAATAACAATAATTTCAATAAATTAAACCATTACCTGTACAATGCTCGCCATCGAACTCCATAAGCACCCACCTTAGCTATAATGGCCACACAAGTTTACCCCTGCCACTTTTGTGCATTGTTCTGCAAAAGATATTGTTACTAATCAATAATGGCAACCCAACGTAGCAATCAGAAGAATAAATCTTAGGAAATTCTTAACTAGAGCTTGTAGGGTGGATTTCTCGACCATTGTGTCGAGATGAAAGCAGTACTTGTTGAAGAATCTTGCTCAATTTATGAATTTTCTTATTGAATTCATGTTTAGTAATGTTTATCTCCAACCTACATTTCCCTAGTCTTACTTGCATGTCTCGATGGAAATGGGATTGTCTTGGTAGAGGCACTTCTCCATGGAAATGGAAGTGGCTTGGTAGAGGCATCCACTTGAATGATACACAGTTCATTCTGACGGCTAGTCTATACCTTGATGAGAGGGAGTTATGGTTCCTTGGTGTAAACGTGTCTTTTAGCCATATAAATGTTACTAGCATCACATGATTCGAGCACATAGCCATGTACCTAGATGTTATGCCGGCCATTTGTAAATTCGATGTTATGCCATTTATAAATTGTAAAGGTTGGTTGTCAAGCTTTTCATTTGGAATGATTGATCTAGTGGGACTGAATGCCTTAGACATGTTTTGGACTGATAGCAGACAAAAAAGCAACTAGGTAAAGGTGTTTGCTCTATTAGTAAAATAATAATATTGTTTTATCAATAAAATAAATAATGTTTTTGAGTATGTAGGTTTTAATAGTTAGTCATAATGCTAGAGAAAATTTTGGATCAAACTGTGTGTGGACGTTTCAAAACTTCACACACAATTCTGATCCATAATTCTCTCTAGCAATAATATTTTTTCACACTGTATGCAGAATGATAATATTTTTTTCAAAGCGGACTATTGAATTTTATCCGACTA
This sequence comes from Picea glauca, assembly GCA_000966675.3. Lineage (NCBI taxonomy): Eukaryota > Viridiplantae > Streptophyta > Pinopsida > Pinales > Pinaceae > Picea > Picea glauca. Next base: position 170,122 of record JZKD02S1674867.1, read on the forward strand.
ACATCTATTTTTTTCCGAAAAGGAACTTAAAATGATGGAATTGATTATAAGATCTAATTCACACCACATTATAAGATCTTTGTTTCACACGACATGATCTATTATGGTATCATTGGAAAAATGTTTACCAACAAGGGGTTAGGTCAGGCACAGGCTATAATACATATAATATTAAGTTCATGCGTTAGGAATAAACTGAGGTGGTATCGTTGTCATAGAAATAGAACTTTTTAGCAAAATATAATTTACAAACATACATATTATGAGATCAAACCACATGTTATGTTATGAGATGTTAGGTTACATTTAGCAATAGTAGGTTATGTCAACCAAAACACATAGAATCTTAAGCTCATGCATAGTTGTAGAACTAAAACTTATTGAAAACTACACTTTGATATATATTATTTTCATGCATGAGCTTAAGATTCTTGTATTTGGCTATTCATGTATTCCACATTTGAGCTTTAAAGTTTTAGCTCTATGACAATATGGTGATATCAATTATTCCCACAAGTCAACTTAAGATTGTATTTATTATGGATGGCATAACATTACAAACCTATTGTTCGTAAATGTTTTCATAATATATTATTTGTAATTATACATTGCTTTGAACTACAAATACAACTGCATATACCAAGCATCATAATCATAAATTTGAATCACAATATGGTCCTACACAATTTTCGTGTTTGCCTCGTAAATTTGGTACCACATTTACTTTTAATTACCAACAGTTGAACATTGCAAGAGACAATTTGGGAGGGAATATTACTGTGTTGGTTGTTAAAATCGATGAGTTGTGTGCATATCATTGTATCTTTGGTGATGCAACAAATGCTAATGTTTCCATGGCTTAAAACTTGTATTCACTTGTTAACCAATGAAAGACAAAAAAGAACCCAAACAAAATTCTGTGAATGCTCTGTTATTAGTCCCCGTCGAAGGCCAATAGAGACTATGGCATTCGATTCTCAGTTGACTTGGTACTAGTTTGAGATTTTACTATATATTTTTCCCCATCTCTAATGTTCAACATAGAAAACTCATAATTTCATTTTTTATATAATAAAAAAAAACTTATTCTTCCTAATCTCATTGGACAAGATATTTGAACTCTTATTGCCATCTTCGCTCTTCCCAATGTTTAATTTTGAGCTCCTCCTAATGTTTTATTTTCCACTCGTCACATTAATCCATCACCTTTCTAATGTTTTATTTTACCTTGAATTAATAGTGAGAGACAAAGAAGACAATAATTATGGATATGACATCGCTGGCATTTGGAACTCTTCCCATCACCATCCTTGGACCGCCCTGGACTACATCATCGCCTTCTTACTGCTTACTACACAGCCTCAGTTTAATGAGGGGACCACCTCACCTCCTTCTACACGGCCTCAATATCAGTTCAGAGAGTAGGTTGCCTCTTGTCTGGTTCAAGAGGCAGCCTCATGGTTCAAGAGTCAGCCTCAGTGAACAAGAAGTTCTTGTTAACTTTGTTTGCCCAAATCCATAGCCACAAGCACTAATAACAACAATGAGTTATTGTTAACTTCGTTTACCCAAATCCATAGCCACCAACCCTTTTGAAATTTAGATTCTAGTTTTCGTGGTTAAGGTAAAGAGTCGGACGCTCGAGCCTCAACGTACCTACCTCTCTACTACTTGTCCTACTTCATCACTATCTTAATCGTACTTCCTTCTTCTCACTTTCTCTTTTTTCCAGATGTGAAGTGTTGACCGCCATTTGAGAGACACTAGCAAAGGTTAGGCCTCGATCTCATTCCATGATTTTACAAATTGCTAAAAAATCCTTGATTCACATGCACCAATCTCATCTAGGATCACTCCCAAAAGCACGACTATAAATTCGTCGGTGTATGGGAAAGAAGCAGTTTTGTCGGTGCACTTGGAATTTGGTTTGGCGATATGGTAAGTTTGGGACCGCGCTATCAATAAAGGGTGGGGGGATATCTAGGTTTAGGCTTCAGTAAAGGTCGACAACCCCCTTGGGTTCCAACACCAATACCAATAGTTATTCTATAGACCAATCCCCATTTGTCTTTGTTACACAGATGACCAAACAAGATGCTAGGAAAAGAACAAGAAAAACAAAAACCGCAAGGTGAAGACTAAGCTAGAACAAGGTGTAGGGAATGGAAACGAAAGGAAGAACTTGGTAAGAAGACATAAAGAATTGAGGAAGCAAAGAATTTCATTTCAACACAACAGTGGATAAGCAATTACACTAGATTTATGACTTCTGGAAAGCCTTTCAATAGAATTAATTTTATGAGCAAAGCTAATTGGTAATTTCCATACCTTTTTCTTCTTTTTAAATTTTCAATCTCATATATCCATTTCTTTTCTATGGCCTCAAGCATTCTGGACCATTCTATCTATAGCTTTCTTTTCTATGGGCTCATGCATTCTGGACCATTCTATTTATAGTTGTCATGTCCTTCAATCGAAGGCCTCTAACTATAACATATAACCTTTCTTCTTTATGAGCCATAAAAACTTACTGATCGAAAAAGAAATCACCCCACTATGATCTAAGCTCCATGTTGATGATAAATCATCATAATAGCACAGTGGGTGCATTTTTGTGCAAACAAAAAATATCAAATATCAAAGCAAAAGCGTTGCAAATCCATGGCCTTGGCATCCAACATAGTAAAATTTTGTTCTATGCACTCCCTTTGCCCAACGCTAGATGGAATGAATGTCAGTGGATGTTTTGAAGCGTGTCCAACTCCCTTAGAATTCGATCACATCATCTCCTAGGTGAGGAAAAAACTACATCACCCAAATATTAAAAAAAAACTGTATTTCAAAATAGTATCGTGTCATTTTTTTTTTTCCGATCAAGCGGATTACCTAGGATTTATGAAAGGTGGTT
>JZKD02S1674867.1:173079-197461 GCA_000966675.3 Picea glauca
ATTTACTTTTAATTACCAACAGTTGAACATTGCAAGAGACAATTTGGGAGGGAATATTACTGTGTTGGTTGTTAAAATCGATGAGTTGTGTGCATATCATTGTATCTTTGGTGATTCAACAAATGCTAATGTTTCCATGGCTTAAAACTTGTATTCACTTGTTAACCAATGAAAGACAAAAAAGAACCCAAACAAAATTTTGCGAATGCTTTGTTATTAGTCCCCGTCGAAGGCCAATAGAGAGTATCGCATTCGATTCTCAGTTGACTTGATACTAGTTTGGGATTTTACTATATATTTTCCCCATCTCTAATGTTCAACATAGAAAACTCATAATTTCATTTTTTATATAATAAAAAAAAACTTATTCTTCCTAATCTCATTGGACAAGAGATTTGAACTCTTATTGCCATCTTCGCTCTTTCTAATGTTTAATTTTGAGCTCCTCCTAATGTTTTATTTTCCACTCGTCACATTAATCCATCACCTTTCTAATGTTTTATTTTACCTTGAATTAATAGTGAGAGACAAAGAAGATAATAATTGTGGATATGACATAGTTGGCATTTGGAACTCTTCCCATCACCATCCTTGGACCGCCCTGGACTGCATCATCGCCTTCTTACTACTTACTACACAACCTCAGTTTAATGAGGGGACCACCTCACCGCCTTCTACACGGCCTCAGTCTCAGTTCAAAGAGCAGGTTGCCTCTTGTCTGGTTCAAGAGGCAGCCTCATGGTTCAAGAGTCAGCCTCAGTGAACAAGAAGTTCTTGTTAACTCTGTTTGCCCAAATCCATAGCCACGAGCACTAATAACAACAATGAGTTCTTGTTAACTTCGTTTACCCAAATCCATAGCCATCGGCCCTTTTGAAATTTAGATTCTGGTTTTTGTGGTTAAGGTAAAGAGTCGGACGCTCGGGCCTCAACGTACCTACCTCTCTACTACTTGTCCTACTTCATCACTACCTTAATCGTACTTCCTTCTTCTCACTTTCTCTTTTTTCCAGATGTGAAGTGTTGACCGCCATTTGAGAGGCACTAGCAAAGGTTAGGCCTCGATCCCATTCCATGATTTTACGAATTGCTTAAAAAGCCTTGATTCACATGCACTAATCTCATCCAGGATCACTCCCAAAAGCGCGACTATTAATTTGTCGGTGTATGGGGAAGAAGCAGTTTTGTCGGTGCACTTGGAATTTGGTTTGGTGATATGGTAAGTTTGGGACTGCGCTATCGATAAAGGGTGGGGGGATATCTAGGTTTAGGCTTTGGTAAAGGTCGGCAACCCCCTTGGGTTCCAACACCAATACCAATAGTTATTCCATAAACCAATCCCCATATGTCTTTGTTACACAGATGACCAAACAAGATGTTAGGAAAAGAACAAGCAAAACAAAAACCGCAAGGTGAAGACTAAGCTAGAACAAGGTGTAGGGAATGGAAACGAAAAGGAAGAACTTGGTAAGAAGACATAAAGAATTGAGGAAGGAAATAATTCCATTTCAACACAACAATGGATAAGCAATTACACTAGATTTATGACTTCTGGAAAGCCTTTCAATGGAATTAATTTTATGAGCAAAGCTAATTGGTAATTTCCATACCTTTTTCTTCTTTTTAAATTTTCAATCTCATATATCCATTTCTTTTCTATGGCCTCGAGCATTCTGGACCATTCTATCTGTAGCTTTCTTTTCTATGGGCTCATGCATTTTGGACCATTCTATTTATAGTTGTTGTGTCCTTCAATCAAAGGCCTCTAACTATAACATATAACCTTTCTTCTCTCTGAGCCATAAAAACTTACTAATCGAAGAAGCAATCACCCCACTATGATTTAAGCTCCATGTTGATGATAAATCATCATAATAGCATAGTGGGTGCATTTTTGTGCAAACAAAAAATATCAAATATCAAAGCAAAAGCGTTGCAAATCCATGGCCTTGGCATCCAACATAGTAAAATTTCGTCCTATGCACTCCCTCTGCCCAACACTAGATGGAATGAATGTCAGTGGATGTTTTGAAGCGTGTACAACTCCCTTAGAATTCGATCACATCGTCTCCTAGGTGAGGAAAAAACTGCATCACCCAAATATTAAAAAAAACTGTATTTCAAAATAGTATCGTGTCATTTTTTTTTCCGATCAAGCGGTTTACCTAGGATTTATGAAAGGTGGTTTCAAATATATGTGTGTGTGTGTGTAAAGTTCAAATCTATTTATAAAGAGACAAAGGAGATGCAGTTTACCTCCTAAAACTATTGAATTAAATGTGTAGTTTTCTCCTAACTAGTACCAACACCTCTTAAATTTTGAGCTCACACCTGAGGTATTTTCCATCCAATTCCTAAGGGACCCATTCAGGAAACTTGGGTGACTTCCATATACAGACGTATATATGTGTACTTCACCCTTTTGAGTTCCATAAACAAATGCTACCGACAGAGCTTCACAACTCAACCTAAATCACAAGCATGTTGTCAACATTCAAACCAAGTTTACCACCCTTTCTTTTCTTCGAGCAATATCTAGAAGCATTGACAATTATTTTTTACTCTTAAAAAAACAACTACTCGATGAAAGTTTTGTTAGCTGTTATCTACGCATTATGCTCAATGCATGAAGGCTCTTTGCACTTAATCTTCGGATTAAGTTTATAAAGGAAGGGAAAGAGTCAGGTGCAATGCTTTAGATGTTGATAGCAGGGGACTGAATTGATGCTCCAGAATTCCATAGGGAGGTAGTAGAGGTGGGAGGAAAGATAAAGGGGAATTACCTCAACAACAACATCATAGAGGCATGTGGATTCATTTGACAGAGATGTGGTCCTTTTGGAGAACATACACAAACTATTGGGCATGAATTTAGTTGGTTGTCGCTGCTATGAAGGCATCTCGGTGCAACGTAGTCACCATGCAAAGAGTGGAGGCCAACTAGCGTTAGGCGTCTACAATCAACTTCCTCCAGATTAAGGATGATGTCAGTAATCAATGTGCAATCGATGGACAACTTTTGTTTATGGAAAATATTCTTCATCATATGAATATCTTGGAATGCTTAGATTTATGGACTTATCTTTGGTGTGATTATTAATATTTCCTTTGGTGATTAGTAAATTGTATTAAAGTTAGATCCCTTAATATGTTCCTATCACGTATAAGCTTAACATTATGCCCCTTATCGATTACTCATTGTTTAAAATTCCATTGTCTTATTTGTATAAATATTTTATTTCTTGGCTTCATATTTCCTAGCCATTCTTTATGATGATTTATTCCATGTTATGTGACATGGAAATGCCACTCATTATGATGATTTAGGATGATAAGTTTTGTTGATGATGGAGGAGAAATGGGTGACATGGAAGACACTTGATTGAGGTGGATGCAATAGGGATCTTGCAATAGCAAAATGATGATGACCCTGCATTTAACGTAGTGTGAGTTGCATCTTCTGAAGGGCCATGCAAGGGAAATAATGACAATGTATCATCTTCCTTTAAACCAACATTGGTGACTTGGATTTCTTAGGCATGTACTATGTTGATTACAGATAATTTTGATGGCATCTAATTGTTGTTTTTATGAATTGATGACTTGGATTTATGAGGCATATATTGTATTGAATACAAAGAATTCTAATGGCATCTAGTTGTTGTTTTTACGTCGGATGCATCTCAACAAAGTTGACATGTCATAAAGTATTCACTTGATATGAATCCATAATTTAATGAAAACTAAATCCTACATTAAACAACTAATCTACAATATGTAAACTTATAAGGAATTAGATTTGAAAACTAATCTACAATATGTAAAATTATAAGGTATTATATTTGAAAATGATAAGGAATTAGATTTGTGAATTCTATTGGCATTGAGTTGTTACAAGGAATTAGATTTAGATTCTCGTAACTTCAACTTATTGTTTCCTGGCATGACATATGAGAAGAAAAAAATCTCACTTCCACCTATAATATCCTGGTCATCCTGATGGATGCTAGCATGTATTTTGCTCATAAAGATATTGTATCACACACATAAATTTATTGTTGAATGACTAAAAAACACACAATGCCATGTCAAAAAACAGAAGAGTCAACATCTTCCCAACTAACCAATAATGTAATCATCCATATCTAATTCAAAGGAAAACACCATGGCATCATGGATTTTCTGTTAAATTGGGATTTTGTTTCATAATCCGGGGATAAAGAATTATCAGTGATTTATAGGTTAAGTCCAATTCTCGGTCCAATAATGTGATGATTACCCTACCTTTCCAAAAGTGCCTCGACCTCCCAACCACTGATCTGGATTATGCTGAGAACAAAATGAGACAAAAACAAAAATATAGCAGAGAACACATAAATACAGTGAAACCCAACTTCTATTAATGAATAAGAGAGAAAAATATTGTAGAACACAAACTGGCAAAATGGGGTAGCTTATCGCTAAAAAGAAAGAGATGTTGGTTATGCTTCATTCACGAGAAGCTTTACATTACACTCCATTTCATGCTTAAAGGGCCTCCTTCACCTCGGTTATATATGAGAGAGTGAGAGGAGAACAATTCCCATGATGCATGTGGGATAAATTAGTCTAAGTTTATAAAATGCCATAGGCATGTAAAACACTAGGACTTCCCGGGCGATCACCCATCCCAATACTACTCTATCTTGAGCGCGTTTAACTGCGGATTTCTAATGGCATCCGGTGCATTAACACTATGTTGTAAGCATGTACATAAGACCACTAGAAAATCATTACATGATGTTTGTAATTAACAAATGAAGATGACATTAAATTCCATTTCCCATAAAAAAAAAGGTGAATATCATGGTTTATCAAAACCATAGGCTTGAAATGTTGATTCAGTGGAAAAGGTGGATGCCACCAAGATCCCCCTAGATCATTCCTCCCCCCTTAGGAAGCAATGGTCCCCATTGCATCAGGTTCCCTTGGGAGATGGGGAAACTTTTGTTGAATCTAAACCTTGGTGAGTCGCTTTCCTTGTTGAAGTATATGTATTGCTTGTAATTTTCCCGTGGAAGGATGTCATGAACATGTTGGAGGTGTTGGATTCATTCAATAGATCTGGCAACATGATCTTCTTGCTCTGAGTGCGGAGGACTCTATCGGTGAATATGTAGCAAGAAGAGCTATATCAATGGGGGATATTGGTTGGAACCCCAAGCACACCTAATAAGGGTCGTGGCCAATAGATTTATGTTGAACATATGGAACATTCTCATTATGTTTGTTCTCCTCTACAATATTTTCAACCTACTTCCGTTGGATAGAAACATCTTAGGCCAAGGTCGTAGTGGTCGCAGTGACCTTCTGTTCACCGTCTGACTGGATCATGAAGAGGGAAAACTTTGTGGTCCAAGAGATTACTTTGTGGCATTTTTTTTCCAAGATCAATGAAGTGGCATTAGTTGGAGCTACCTCTGGTACTCTGTAGAGCTGACCTCTAAGGGTAACAATGGCACTGCAGGGCTGAGACTCATAAATAGTATGAAATTTCCACATATATGATTGTCCTAAAAGAACATCACAGACTTCAAGTGGAGCAACATCACACACTACCTTTTCCTTGAAAGGATTGATGCCATAGGACATGTGAAATTGTTGGCTGACATGGATGTCTCGTCCCCGACTCAACCATCCGATGGTGTATGTTTGGGGGTGTCGCATCATTGGCAGCTTCAATCTCTTGACAACCTTAGCTGAGATCAGGTTCTTCTGACTCTCACTGTCAACGATGAAATGCAATGGGGTCTCCTTTACCCACATTTGTGAGTGGAAGAGGCGCTCCCCCTCCTCAAGCTCCTATAGTTCTTCTAGTTGTATTGTTGTGGTTATGATTCTGGTAGTGGGTTTTGCATCGAGATTTGTTTCCCTTTATTGAGCTTTGAATCATAGTTCAAGTCGGGTTTTGATTCTTTTTTGTTGAGCTCGGCCACCAATGATTGTTTCGAGTGACATTCATCGGTGTTGTGCCAAGGGTTGTTGTAGAACTCACACCACTTTTCGGTGTCTTTCTTAGAATTCTCGTTACCCTTCTTAAGGTTGTGCCAAGGGTTGTTATGGACTAGCTCTCTTGAGGTCGGCCTTCCTTAGTCTGTAATTCATTCTATGAGTTAGGGTTTCCTTTGCCATGATTTTGTTGTGGCATATTTTCAAACCTGAACTCCCACTTACTCTACTATTGAATTTCTGCTCAATTTTGATTGCATATTGATAAGCAACTCTCAGTGAGGAGATATTTTAGAAATCCATCTTTGTTTGGATATACTTGTGCAAACCATTGAAGTACTTCAAAACCAGGCGTTGCTCAGAGTCTTTGATACCTAGCTTTGAGTGTAAGGTATGAAATATGTTAGTGTACTCTTGCACCATATGATCTCTTCTTTGACGCAGAGTCATCCATCTCATGTATTGGTCATCATAGTTTCTGATAGTGTAGAAATTCTCCTTTAGGGCATCTACAAAGCCTGCCCAAGTGGGTTGTCTCTTGAATGGTGTAGATTCATCCACGGTGTACCTCTCCCGGTAACCTTCCCACCAAGATCTGACATGGGAAAGGGATTTAAGGAGCATGAAGGTGATCTTTTCACTGTCGGAAAACTTTTGGATGGAGTAATAACCTTCTAGCAAATTCAACCATTTTTCTAGAGCATCTGCATCTTTCTGGCCTTCAAATAAGGGGATATCAAAATTGACGTGTACCTTGAAGGGTGTCGCACCTCCAAAATGGTTGCTTGTTGAAGGTGCCTCGACCACCACCATTGGTAGTCTTCAAAGGATCTGAGTGAAGTTGTACATCGTCTCATTCCTTTGTCACACAAGGGCTTCCTTGAGAAACATCTTGAAAGGATCTCTTGCTATGTCATCTCTCTTTTCTTTCGCCATGGGAGGTCGCTTGGGCTAGAGAGAGAGAGGTTGTCCTCAAGTGAAATTAGTCGGAGACCCAAATCTCTATACTCTGACCTCATCGGGGACCTACTATGAGAAATGACAAGTAACATACTGCTCTGATACCGCTTATCTGGATTATGCTAAGAAAGAAACGAGACAAAAACAAATATATAACAGAGAACACAAAAATACAGTGAAACCCGACTTCTATTGATGAATAAGAGAGAAAAATATTGTAGAACACAAATTGGAAAAATGGGGTAGCTTATCTCTAAAAAGAAAGATATGTTCACTACGCTTCATTCACAAGAAGCTTTACATTACACTCCATTGCATGCTTAAAGGGCCTCCTTAACCTCAATTATATATGAGAGAGTGAGAGGAGAACAATTCTCATGATGTATGTGGGATAAATTAGTTTAAGTTTATAAAATTCCATACGCATGTAAAACACTAGGACTTCCCAGGCAGTTACCCATCCCAATAGTACTCTAGCTTGAACATGCTTAACCGCGGAGTTCTAATGGCATCCAGTGCATTAACACTATGTTGTAAGCATGTACATAAAACCACTAGGAAATCATTAAATGATGTTTGTAATTCACAAATGGAGATGACATTACATTCCATTTCCCATAAAAAGGGTGAATATCATGGTTTATCAAAACCATAGGCTTGAAATGTTGATTCAGTGGAAAAGGTGGATGGCCACCGAGATCCACCTAGATCAGCCACTTGTCACTTTGGATATATATCTGATGTTAGAACAAACTACTAGGGTGATGAATATGGCGTTGAACAGAAAATATATTTTATAAAGGGGTGGCTACTTAATGATTTATAGGTACTATTTACTTTGTGTTTACCACCGCCATCAATGTCCACTTAAGATTTTTGGCAGGGACATCGCATCACATAATCACATAAGGATTAAACTAAACTTTTAGCTTTGAATTATATGCAGTTATTATCTTAAAACATTTTCAAGAGGCATGGATAAACAACTTTGTTGCTTCTTTCACTTGTTTACTTTTGTTTATTCTTCTCCTTTTGTTTTGACTCGACTCATTGTTCTTCTCCTTTTTGGATTGACTTAATTGAGTATTGTTCCTTTTGAAATCTTGAGTCTTTAATGCTAAAGTTTTGAAGTCTTAGTCTTTAATATTAAAGTAGAGGAATATATATGGAAATTGTGGAGATTTTTAAAATTCTAACTTAATTGACAAGGATATCAATATTCAACAAAGGCTTTTCTTTGAAGTTGGAGCAATATTCATTTACAAAATCTAGTACCTATTTTCCCTGTGTATTTCCATGTAAAGAGGATTTCCTTCCCCCTCCATTGAATAGTCTATGTTTTAAATTGCTTCTTCCTTGATACTCATAGTTAAGGAAACACTTTACTTCACCTTCATATGAATGTTGATTAGTGGTAAGCTCACAACTTGGAAATTGTGTCTAACCATTTTATCCTATCATAGTAAAATCTTCTTGTGACTTTTGGAGTCTTCTTGTAATTCTTGAATTCCAAATTTTGAAAGGAGTGAGCTAATAAGTGCACAAACTCAATATTTCATATGGGTTTATTTTTTCCTGTCAAGACAAAGTTCCACCTTAATCTATTCACGTTTTCAAAAATTCGACGAATTAGGTCGTCACAACATGTTTCAAAATCCCTAATGGCAAAGTTCCATGGTAAAAGTTCTCATCAATCAATTGGAACTATAACTTCCAACAACATTCTTATCAAATTTGAGAAATAATTTGAACATAAAATATGTTGAGTTTGACCACTAATTAACTTACTTCATTTTGAAATGTTTAACTATCTTTTGGGGGCTTGCAATAGATAAGACATTTCTTCGTAAAAAAAATCATGCAAGTCTTCTTCTTCTTGTAATCTTTGAAGACTTTATTTTGAAATGTTCAAATATCTCTTCAAGGCTTGCATTATGTATTGTTGATACAAAAGTTGAGGGTTGACTAGCATTGTCGTTTTCCCTTTTGCAATTATGTCATGTTTTTTGCACTCATTTATATTAGGTGGGTTACTTCCACATTAAACACAACATGTTCCTATAATTGTAGAGAGGTTGAGTAGTGCAGGCATCATCGATCGTTGAGAGAATTGTTATGTTCTTTTCACTTGTTTTTGTGTCTTTAGTGAGCAATTTTGACATCAAAATGCTCGTTCTTCAAAATTTAAAAGAACCCAATCAAAAACTCTAGGAAAGCTTACCTCATCGACCTTACCCACATAATTAGTCCGAGTGATTAAATGATCAATAAAATTGGTTTTTCACCCATTACATATGATCAATAAGACTACATTGTGCTAGCTTTGAATCATTTTCTTCTCATCAAACTTGATACAAAATTGTTTACAGTAACTTAATTACTTAAATTACATAAACATTAATCAACCTTTTAAAATTAGGTTGAATTATAACCTACTTACATTTGCACCTCCCAGAACAATTACTAAACATATAGGGATCAACTATGGTATATGGATGTGATTGTATAGATAGATCATCATATCACAATCATATCCCACTTATTCAAATTGATAGGTAACGTGGAGTGGAGTGAGTTATATATATTATTAAAATACAAGATGAATATAAAATGTATATATGCATGGAGTAAAGATGCTTACTTTTATGAGTTTCTTTGAATTGTTTAAAGGTGGAGGGTTGGGTATTCGTCCTCTCGGTAGCAATAAGATATATTGTTATATTGGATTGAACTATTGTGTATATACCGTAGAGGATGAACAATAAAAAATGATGTGTTATGATCTCAACTAAATCTTAAATTAGATTTTCTTGTAATTTAATTTAAAACAATCTATATCAACTAAATCATAAATTATATTTTTTTTATGATTTGCTTTAAAATAATATGTATCATCTAAATCCTGAGTTAGATTTTCCACTGATTTATCGATTACGATGGCATAACAAAAATCCAAAACACTTGCAACTTGGATCAATATTAAAATCTATATTATGGATAAGTATTATAATATAAAGAAATCATAGCAAAAATCCATTTCCATGTTAAAACATATATTTTATGGAGTCTTATGCATAATATAAAAATATAATAGCAAAAATCCCTTTCTCATAAATTAGAAAAGGATACTAGATATTATAAAATATCATATCAAAAATCCCTTTCTCATAAATTAGAAAAGGATATTAGATATGATGAAAAAGTTTTCATTTTGGATATATAAATAATCAAATTTGAATCAAAAGAGTTTTAAATATGATTTTTTAATGTTACATTACTTCATTATGAACATGAAGTAATGGTAATTAATGCTAATCGTTAAGTTATATATAGAGAGAAAATTTGCATTAAATAAGTGAAAGATAAAATAATTTTAATTTATTAAAAAATAATTATAAGGTTAAGTTAAAATGTTTAGATATTTTATTTTTTATCAAAAATAATAATAATATAATAATTTAAGTGGTTGATAGAAAGAGTGTTTTTTTTTTTTTTTAATATTCATTTTCATAAATAATTGGTTAAGTTTTGAATGAATATATTCTTGTATAGGTCTTGAGTCATAAATAATCTAATTTATCAAAGAATCTGATTTATCATGGGTACCATCCTCATAATGAGGAGAAGGCCTAGTGAATTTCCCCAAAATATATATTTCATAAATAAAGAATATAAACTATGTTTTCTTTTTTAAACATTTCCAATGATTTGAGTGGACCCACCACATATTATTAAGGAATTGATTATAAGCTTTAATATAATAGCCATCATTAAAATCAAAATACCTTTCATAATTATAAATAAAAATAAAAATCTATATTTTCAAAATTCAATTCATTACCAAATAATATTGAATTAAATATTTTAAAGTGAAATAAAATATGTGCTATAATATTTAAACATAAAATAAACAATACATGTACAATGATAAATAAATTGAAGAAGACTTTTTGGGCGTGTGAAGACTGTGGAGCTTTGTTCAAATAAAATAAACAATACATATACGGTGATAAATAAATTGAAGAAGACTTTTTGGGCGTGTGAGGATTGTGGAGCTTTGTTCGGCCAATGGTGGGGTCATTGTCAGTCTTGCAAGAAAGTTGATGCGTTGAAACGTTTGACTAGATCCTTGATGCTAAAGACTTGAGTTCAGAGACTTGGTCACTTGAGGACTTGTGGCTGATAATTTGCAACCCTAGCTTCTGTTAGATGTCACTCAAGGGATTAATGAGGAACGATGCCGATTTCCAGTAGGAATTATGAACTTGGTGGAGTGGGTGATTATAAAGGTGGACAAAGCTAGGGTTTAAGGCTATGGCTGCTGGAAATTGAGTTTTTTAAAACAGAGAGAACAAGGATTCCACTGGCAGTTAGGCAACCCCAACTTGGTGGAGCAGGTGTTACAGAGGTGGATGAAGTTAGGGTTCAAGGTTGTAGTCACAGGAAGCTAGGGTTTCCAAAGACAGATGGAATGAGGATTCTGCAAGTAGTTAGGCAAAGAAGAATACATTATGGGTGTATGAATATTATGGAGATTTGATCGGCTAGTGGTGGGGTCATTTTTAGTGCTACAAGAAAGTTGATACACTGAAACGTTTTACTGAATCCTTGGCAGTAGAGACTGAGTTCAAAGACTTACTTGTTAGTGGACTTGTTGCTACTAATTTGCAACCCTAGTATTTTCCATATTTCACTCAAGGGATTAATGACATACACTGTCAAGTTTCCATAAGAGTTATGAACTTGGTGGAGCAAGCGATTATGGAGGTGGATGGAGCTAGGGTTTAAGGTCGTGGTCGTTGGAAGCTAGGGTTTCTGAAGATGGATGGAATGGGGATTCCTCAAGTAGCCACGGTTTCAATGTTTGCATATGGAAAATACCAGTACTTTGTCTTTGAATTTTCTTGAGCACGAGTGTATTGTGGGTGGTTTTTGTAATAGATCACCCCATAGTGGATCGTGTTTGTTGATATTTCTTCTAAAAATTATATTCTGAAATAGATAGTGTAGATGTGAAGCATCATAACCATCCTGAGAAGTTCAGTTTCAATCTTATGGTGCCCTAGCATCCTTGCACGATGGATATATTTTGCTCCTTGGCAATGATCTCCCTTCTTTTCTTCGATGTCGCACTAGTGGTGGGAGAATTACTTTTTGAAACACTTGGCATGCCTTATAAAGAAGTGGAAAATTCAAGTGCATATATTTTTCACGCAAATTAATTTATGCAGAAAGAATGCAAATAGAACTATCGAACCCATCATCTGCAAGATCTTCAATATTCAATGTTCCATATTTGAAGTGCCTATGCCTCATCTCGGTTGAAAGTCATTCATTCATGTAAACATTGGTGTCACGAATTGAAAGAGTCTTCTCCCATAAGCTACATAACTATATTTCTCAGACGGTTGGTTAACATCTCATGGTCTAGTGGAGCTAGGGTTTGACGGATGAATGAAGATATTAGACTTGTGGACTATTCTGAAGACTCCTTACCCGAAAATGAAATATTTTTTAATTAACCTATTATTGCTACGTTGGTGGAAAGGATCCCTAGGTCCTTAGGGTCAAAGGGGGACAATATAGTGCAGAATCCAAACTTAAGGTAATTGGTCCAATCGAAAATTTGGCGAGAGGTATTGTAGTTCTAGAGTGTGATGACTTTTTGTAGGCCTGTTGTCAGGATTCATATCGTCCTTTAGAGGATGGTTGATGAATTTATTTGGAAGAAGAGGATGGTTCTACTGTGTGAAGAGTGAAGACATCTAGCTTCGAGGTATTGGAAGGAGTAATCCATGAATCTATGAAGCATTCTATATACTCAAAGATTTTGTTTCCTGAGATGGATGATGGAAAGAATAGGGCCTCAAATATGGGATATGGTGGTTTTATAGGTGGGCATTTGGAATCATAGCATTTGCAAGGAGAGACTAGTGAAGGAGGTGAAGGGAAAGAAGCGAGGGAGTGGGGTTTCCTTGGTGGTCAATGAAGACTTTGTAGGATTCAATGACATTGCAAACTTTATGCATTGTACATAAACTTTTCTAAGATGATCAAAATGATCTTGTCGGTTTCTACAATAGACAGTTAAATCATCGAGACAAACTTGAATAATCTTACCAATAAGATTGTCAAAGGCTATTTGCATAGCCCTTTGGAAAGTAGTACCTACATTTATTAGACCAAAAGGCATTCTTTCATATGAAAAGGTGCCCCAACGAGTAGTAAATGTGGTTTTGTATTTATCTTCCCTTTTGACTCTGATCCGATTATAATCTAGAAAACCTTCAAGAAGGGACATCATTTGTGACCCTGCCACTTGTTGCAATATTAATTCCATATTTGGAAGAGGAGAATTATCTTTCACACTTGCCCTATTAAAAGCACGTAAATCAACACATAATTTGATATCACCATTTTTCTTTTACACTGGGACAAGATTAGACTCCCATTTAGAATATTTTACAGGAAAAATAATGTGAGCATTAATTAATTTCTCAACTTCCTTTCTTATTGTTTCTTCTAAGGTGGGGTTGATAGGTCTTTGCCTTTGCCTAATTGGTTTTGCTTCTTCCTTGATAGAAATAGTATGTCGAATGATGTTAGCATCAAAACCACAAAGATCCCCATATGACCAAGCAAATACATCTTTAAATTCACCAAACAACCTAAACATTGGGCTCCAATTTCCAAAGTCTTTGGATTATCACGAGTCCCAATATTCAGAGAGACGGTATCACCAATCTTTCTTTTTTACTCCTCCTCTTCTTTGTTCTTCTTATTTCCAACATCACTAGATGAGAATGAACTCTCTAGAGGAGTCAATCCTTTAGGAAATTTATCATATTCCAAAGATACAATTTCCTTTATTTTAATCGGGTCATTCTCCAAGAAAGCACAAATACTTTTGTCATTAGGAAAAACTTGCCAAGATTCTACATTAATTGGAAAATGTGGATGATATAAAGACATGAATGTACATTCAGGCCTTTGAGGTAGCAATTACCTTATAGGATTGGTTGCAAAAACAACAAGTCTATCCGCCACCAAATTCGATTCTCTCCTAATGCGTGTGATGTTAAAAGATAATAAATTTGATATCAAATACCACATTGCATGTGTATATATTTTCAATAACTTGTTTGAGGGAGTATAACTTCTTCTAACCATATTTACAATCAATTTAGAATCCCCAAACACAATAAGATGATAACATCTAAGATTAAAAGAATTTTCAAATCCCAAGATCAAGGCTTCAAACTCTATAATATTATTAGTGAAAGCAAATTCTAATCTACAAGAAAAAATTATGAATCTTTTCTATTGGAGAGTACAATATTATACCAACACCATTACCTTCACTTGAACATGCACCATCAAAATACATGTGCCACATTCCATCTTCAGACTCTTAAGAGAGTAAAACAAAATCACTATCTTCTTCAAGAAATATAGAACACACACCTAGGTCTTCCTCAATATAATTTACATGAGGTTGTGGAAGACTTTCAATATGTGGCGAGATACATCCTTCCCTGAGGACAATGATGTTATTTCCATTTTTAGGGAGGGACATATGTGATCCATCTAGAGAAATGTACCCACCAGTCTCTTCTTAAGATGATAGAATATGTAATGTTCCCAAGCAGATTTGTTAGGAACTTAGGAGTTTATTTTTTATCTGTTTGTATGATTGTTTGAATATTTTTGTAGGTTTTCTTCTCAAAGTTGCACTGGAGGTGTTTGGTTGAGTTTTATAGCATATGGTGGATTAATATAACACAATAACATATGGAAATAACAACATACAAGAAAGATAATAAAAGAGAATTCCCAAATAACTTTAGATATGACCTTTATTTAGTTAATAAGCTCACCTCCATACATGAGATCTACAGATTTGGAATAAGATAGTAGAGATATAGAAGTTTGGGTTGAATATGCCACCAAGCTACAAAGAGATGAAGATGTGAGTCCTCTTAGTCCTTCAGTAACAACATGCAGGTCAAGACAAGATCAATTGCTTTCCCTTGAAGCCTTGGCACTTCCAGATCCGGCTGAGATGCACCCCAGCTGGCTGTAGCAACCTAGGAAATTTGGCTTCCTTCAAGAAAGCCCTCAAACCCTTGTAAAATACTGCCAAACTGTAGATCTATAGATGTAGAGTGCATATGAAGAGATCCCTCAACCAAAATCATAGATCTAAACCACCATCTCATTGAATACCCAAGGGATAGTGTGCCCCTCTTAAAAAATTCAACCAAGAGCCACAATAAATAAATATGCAGAAGAAACCCTCTGACAATAGATGAGAAAAGGTGCTCTAAGGCTAGAAAACCCTCCAGGAATGAGTTTTTCCTCAGATCTCCCTTATACTGACCAAATCGAACTAGTCTTCGTCCAACAATGCACCCTACCTGCAGAAAACCTCTAGATCTGTGCCCGGTCTCTTCTTTCCATTGTAGAAACTGATCTGTAGTTGAATAGAATGGTGAAGGTGGAATCTTTCACCACCTTGACCAAGCTTGGATAATGAACGAAGGAATCTTTCACCTCCTTGTTGATCTCTAGGGTTCGTTTACTCAAAACCCTCAAAACGTAAGCTTCTTAGCTCAAGAAGAAATAAGACAAAATGACATGAATGAGTAGTGAGGCGCCCTCCTCCCTCTTTTATACCTCCATCTTCTAATTTTCACTCGAGTTACTTTATTGAAGCCTAAGATTATTACGTTACTTTCTCCTCTAAGTCAAATAACCCTTTTTATGCTTTTACCAAAGTCACTTTAATAATATAACATTTAGCTCCTTAGTGATCCTTTTACACCTCCTAGCCCCCTTTTACCCATGAGACTATAGTCTAGAGGGGTGACTAGACTACTAAGTCTTCTAATGTTCTTGTCAAGAAGAGGGGAACATTACGGTCTCCCCTACTAGAAATTGCTTTCCCACAAGTAATCCTGAATGTGTCTATTGTAGCACCTATTCACTCTCCCAAGTGGGATCTTCTATAGGAATTTTTTTCCATTTGACTAAGTATTCCTTGATGTCCTTGTTCCTTAGCTGTTTCACCCTCACCTCCAAAATCTCCTCTGGAATCAAAATCAAGTGCCCTTCTTCATCAACTAGAGGTAACTCTTCATTAGCTACAACATGTTGCCCCAATGCCCTATTTAGGCATGATACATGGAATACATTATGGATTTTGCTTCCCTATGGTAGCTCTAATTCATATGCAACTTCCCGAACCTTCCTTTTCACCCTCTAAGGTTCATAGAAGTGAGGTTTGAGCTTCTCTATGCCATTTTTCTTGATGGATGTCTGTCTATATGGTTGTAGCCTCAAATAGAACAAATCCCCTACCTAAAAAATGTGCTCCACTCTGTGCCTGTCTACATATAACTTCTGCTGGTTTTGAGCCCTTTGCAGATGATTCTTAAGTTCTTTGAGAATGTCTTGGATTTCCTGTATCCACTCCTTAGCCATAGGAGCTCAACTATATCTAAACATAATCTCAACAAAAGTTAGGGGATCATAATTGTATAAATCTTTGAAAGGAGACATACGAATAGACATGTGGTAAGTGGTGTTGTAGCAGTATTCACCTAGATATAGCCACTTGACCCGCGCTTTATGTTGTCCTATCACATAGTTTCAGAGATATCCTTTCACCCACTTGTTTACTATTTCAGTTTGTCCTTCTGTCTATGGATGGTAGCTAGTGTTGGGAGTTAACTTTGTACCCACTAGGGTTTTACTCTTAATCTTAATTGCTATGGAAAGGCATATCAATATTGGCCACTGTCTAAAATTGAAAAATGTGTCTCTTTTTGGTGCAACAAGTGGATTTCTAGGGGAGATAGATTGCTTATGATAAAGCCAATGCTAGAAGCCATTCCAGTATATTGGCACACCCTAGCTCATACACTCAAAAATATTCTTGAAAAAATAAAAATAAAATTGTTTTGATTTTCTATGGCAAGGGAGTAGTGATTACAAAGGGAATCATCTGGTTCAGTGGCAGAGGATTGCAGTTACAAAATCCCAAGGGGGTTGGGGGCTGAAGAGCATACCTTTATTTGGAAAAGCTTTAGCAACAAAATCATTATGGAATGTCA
This sequence comes from Picea glauca, assembly GCA_000966675.3. Lineage (NCBI taxonomy): Eukaryota > Viridiplantae > Streptophyta > Pinopsida > Pinales > Pinaceae > Picea > Picea glauca. The sequence goes on from JZKD02S1674867.1 coordinate 190,143, forward strand.
TGATAAAGGAGAGCCCATGTAAAAGGATTCTTATACATAAATACATTGCTCTGGGAACTATGAGTTACCATAGCTAATATCCCCAAGGCTATTTTAGACAAGATAAGGAAAAAGTGTTTTAGCTTTATTTAGACATCTAAGAAGGAAATTGAAGGAATTTTTCTAGTCAAATGGTCAAACGTATCTAAACCAAAAGAGGTTGGGGGGTGGGTTTTAAAAAATATCTATATCTTCAGTTAGGATCTAGTTGCGAAAGTTTATGTAGATTTTTCTTTAATGAAGGAATATGGGCTTAAGTGATGAAGTCTAAATATCTAAAAGGTTGGACAATAGAAGATTTGATAAGAAGATAAAATAAATAAATTAAAGGAGCTTGTATAGTGTGGAAATGTGTAATAAGGGTTTTTCCAATCATAGGCAAATGAGTAGCCTAGAAGATTAGTAAAGGAGATAAACTAAGATTAGGAGAAGAACCTTGGATTGGTTGTAGTGGAAATTATATATTGCCTGATTCTCTAATTGATGAATTACATGCTCAAGGGCTGACAAGGCTTGCATATGTCTATAATCAAGAGGTGCATGGTGGTTGGGTTTAGGGCTAGAAATCAACATAGGACTTGAATTTGTGGGGAGGCTTCTCAATAGAACGATCATAATATGTCTCCCTTTTTAAACATGATGCTATTGTGTTGCAAGATCATGAAGATGAATTGAAATGGTATATAAATAAAGCAACTGGAACAGAAATAGCAAATCTAGGGTATGAAGCCAAGATTGAAGAAGTCATCAATAGGGGAAGGGTTTGGTGGTGGAAATATGAAAGTTAGAAAGTCCACCAAAAACATGATTTTTTCTCTAGTTAGCTTTATCTAATAAGATTCTTACACATGACAATGGACACAAAATAAATTGGAATGGCGTTGGCCTAAGCAAGTGTGTACTATGTAAGGAAGATAATGAAACCGTTGAACATCTCTTTGTTTATTATCCCTTTTCAAAATCCATTTATAAAGATGTGCTATAGATAATTAGTGGAACAATATCCTAGGATAAAAATGATCTGTTGGAATGTTTGGAAAGCTAGTTCATAGAAAAATCAATTTCAGTCCATAGAGCCTTGCCTTGTTTTGTGTTATGGGGGCTATTGTTATCCAAAAACAAAATGATTTTTAAAGGGAAAGAATTATCTATAGGTCAAGTATCTCATAACATCAAACTATCTTACAGAGAAGACTGGAAGGAGCCGAGATAGAAGGTATCTAGGAATTAAAAGAACTTGTTGTTGATTTTTCTTTGTCATGGAGTTTCATTCACGGGGCTTGTCAAGGTACCCCAAATACGTGTGGAGTGGGGCTATCCTTCATCTAAACAATCACTCATTATTTTTTCTTGGAATGTGGTGCTAGCATTGGAACCAATAATGTGTAGATTTTAACCTTGTAGAATATTTTTCTATAAACAAATTTTCAATAAAAGAACAAAAAAGATACAATTGCAAATACACACATTACACAAAGATTTTTCCCCTGAAAACCCAAACCGGGAAAGCTATCATATTCTATATTCATTCACCTCATACATTGTTTACAATAAAATATACATATAGAAGCCAACGACATCCAAAACCCTAATCTAATGACTTGGATTAGTCAACAAGCCTAATTCCTTAACCGGAAATAGAAAACCATTGACTAAAAACCATGTGTCGAAAAACCACCCAAAAACGGGCACGAAAACCAGTAAAAAAAAATAATCTGGGGGCGCTACCCCCGAACTCTCGTGCAGGGGGGCTCCGCCCCCTGTGACCCCTCGAGAAAGGATGCACTCTGCCCCGTTGTGACCCCCCGAGAAAGGGGGCACTCCGCCCCCCTCTTACCCCATGTTCCCTCGACACAATGTAGACACTAATTCTAGTCATTTAAGGAGTATAACACATACCCAACACAATGGAGATGAGTTCTATGCTTTGTGGATGCTAATGAAAACGATTGCAAATAAAGGTATACAAAAACTACTAATGTAAAATAGAAGGTAGCTAGAATCTTAAAAGAAGTTGTCATTGGTTTTTCTTTGTCATGGGGTTTCTTTGATGGGGCTTATCAAGGTACCCCAAGTATGTGTGGAGTGGGGGCTATCTTTCATCTAAACAATCATCATTATTTTTTCTTGGAATATGGTGTTGACCTTGGAATGAACAATAGAGTTGAGTTTTATGCTTTGTGGATGCTAATGAAAATGATTGCAGATAAAGGTATAAAAAAACTATAAGTGTTGGGTGACTTCAAAATGTTGATGGATTGGGTTAATGGCAAGTGTTAGATCACTAATATGGCTCTAGGACCTATCATGAATGGAGTGTTGAAAGAAAAAAATCATTTTGATGTAATCTCATTTACACATATCTTTAGGGAATTCAACTCAAAAGTTGATTCACTGTATAAGTTTGCTCTCTCTTTATAGGAAGGATCATTGGTCATGTAGGAATTCAGGGGGGCAAACCTCTTTTCTAAATATGTCTTATCTATCTTTTGATATGTTACAGGAAGTTGTTCTAAAGCAGTGAAGTGTTGAGAGTGTCTTATATGTTTTTTGTTTTTGATATTTCTCGGAAGTTAAGAGAGGAGGTCCTATGGAAATACCATGGATCATAGATGACTGCAATAAGTAGTTTTGGGTAGGATGCAAACTTTTCTGAAATTTGAACAAGAGCCAAGAAGTTGTGCTAATGTATATTTTGATTTCAATATTGAAATATCAAATATTCTTGGAAAAAAAGGGTCTTACGAGGAAAATAGTAATAAGGTGGGTTTAGACCATTCACTATCATTATCTAATATCACCTAAGATGTTAAAATTAACATCATTTGGATAAACAAGTTAATTTTGTTGCAAATATAACACCTTTTTTTTAATGATTTTTTCCATAAATATGATAGGAATTTTGCCTCAATTTTTTATTTGCAAATTCAAATTATATAAATTGCAATATAGAGATGTACATAAGGAAATGGAGGCCAATGAATTGATTTGTAATGTCAAAAATTGCAAAACCCAATTTTTCATTGCTAAAATCAAGATTTTAATTGCTCATCCCATCGATTTACCCATATGAGAGGGTGGTTTGCTACATGATTAGATGGCTCTATTAGTGTGATTAAATCATTCAAGCAAGCTTGAAGTGTGCACACATGTCACGTGTTTTCCTTACTAGTGACCCAATGGTGTCTTAAAAGAAAAGCTACATAATGTGACACTCCACATATTATAAAATTGTTTTTTTCCTATAAAAACCTCATATGATTCACCCCTATTCCTCAGAATATTTGGATGGAGGGTGGCTCAACCGCCATCAACAATAACATTTGGTAACCCTAAGGAACTCAATCGAATTTGACCCTATGACCTAAGCTTCCCCATCAAAAATATGCCTCTAGTACATGGATATATTGATAGAACTAATCCTTAAAGTCATCTTAAATAAATTATATATAAAAGTCAAAGATTTTGGTTTTTGCAAAGTGAATATTTAATTTATATTTTTTAAGAGAATTAGGAAACACTAATTATATTTCAATTTTTAAATTTACATTTTTATGGTGAGAATATTTATCATTAGATGTAGGGTGACATTATGTAGAACCTAACCCAAAGTTGTATGCTCTACATTGCCATGTTGTAATTTCCCTTCATACAACACTTGTAATACCTCCTTAAAAACCTATGCAAAATCTTTTTATAGGGTAAATGCAACATAAACTCGTTAACACAACACCATCATATCACTCCAAATACTACTTTGTAAACATTACATTTATCTTTTTCCATTTTTTTTTGAGAACTAAACCTTTCTATGTAAGGTTGAAAGCCTTTTAAAAGGGGGCAAATAATGTTTTTATTTTTATTTTTAAACAAGAGTGATTATTGATTGTATTAAATAAAGAGAGAGGGGGCTGCGGTCATACCGTACACCTTTTAATACAAGCAAAATAGTTGATTTGGTCTAAAATACCATCATAAGATACAATATTTGTTGTTGGCTATTCCCTATTTGGCCTATTTTTAGAATTCTAGAAGCATTGTTCACTATTTATCTTGTATAGACCCTTACACATTGTCCTAATAACAAAACACTTAAAAAAAACACCTCAAAACATCTAAAATTTAAACATGCTTTTTACCATGCCCTTAGTGGGAAATCTTCATTCTTCCAACAATAAAAAATGAAATGGTGGGGTTGCTTGTTTTGCTTGCTCTGAGTGTTGCTCCACAATGTCTTCTTCCACTGCTTCAACCTTTTCATGTCCAAAAGAGCCTGCTGATACCACTGGTGAGGGAGAATGACACAATTATAAAGAAACCCAAGATATTGCTCTAATTCCAAATGCTTGTTTTTCTCTTACAACTCCTTAAATTTTTTTTCTTGGTTTCTGAGCTTCTTCCTATGAACTTCCACCTCTACATCCATAAGCACTATTTTTCTCTTATATTTCTCCATTCGGGATTTCATGTTTTTTAGTTGCCTCCTTGTAAACTTCATATCTTTTTCATATTGTAGCTCTGAGGCCTTTTTCCAAACTTCCATTTTTTCCATTGTTTGAGCCACTGCTTCTTGACTGTCATTGTAAAGCCTCTCACACATTGAAATGAGTTGCAAAATTTCTCCAAAGGGTTGGCCATTAGAATGTCAAACAAAAAGATGGCTACCTCGCCTTTTTTATTAATAAAGCACCCAAAGATGTAGAAAGAATGACTACTGGAATACCCTCTTATGAGATTATATAATTTCAGTTTGAACATCCATACTAGAAGATTCCGAACCACTTCAGAGAAAGGATGCAAACTAACTTGACTTCCAGAGGTCACGACCAGAGACATTGGAACAAAACAAGAGGGGGAATGCTATGAAGCTGCTCCCAGAATACAAATGCAACACCACTAGGATTAACATATACCATTTCACATGGAGAAAGGAAGAGAATCCGGAGAAGGAATATGATGAATAGGCCTCTACTCCAAACCCAATATGAAAGCCACTAATGTGCCATGGCAGTGGAATCATAAAATCCACACACACTGAAGACTCCTATCCAACCAGGTTTAATTAAATCCCCCCATGCCAGCTTGTGTAAATTGCCTGAAGGGCCATCACCTTTATACCATTGCGATGCATGTTGTTACCATGTTGCCACTTGTCTCTAGCCTTCATTTTAGTCATAAACAAGAGTGGGGATAAAAACTCACAGTAAATTGAAAAATTAAGTTCCCTACCCATTTTCTAGCAATTTACCAAAAAGGAGGGCACAAGCTAAATTAGCTTGAGCATCAATGCGATGGTTGAATTCACATAGTGCATGAAAGAATACCACTTCCTGAAATCCCCTCAAAAATTAAGTTCATGGAGGATAATTTTTTTCACCATATAATGAACAACAAACACATAATCCCTCACAATAACCACAATAACCAATTGATTAACTTCTTTGTTTTTCATGATGCAGATCCATTTCCAAAAGACTAATGCCTCTACTTATTAGTTCGTGCCATGGGACTATAGTAATGAGTTTGTTTTTGATGTGACATTAATTTGTCTTTTACCATAAATTTGTGTATGCAATGTAATGTTTAACATAGGAAAACAAATATATATTTTGGATATCATAAAAATATTTGTGTTTCTCATTTCTAATTGGTTGATAGAATTGAAGTGTTATTTCTCCCTTCACGTCTTTCAATTTGCAAAATTAATTACATAATCAATTAATTTCACCAATCACCACATCTAAATATAAAAGTTGTACTATGTATTTATTATTATGCATTATTATATTTATAATATATTTATTGTATTTATATTATATTTATAAATATTATAGTTTTATTCAGCTTATTATACATTTTAAATAACAAACAACTCTCAATTATTATCTTTCGACAGAAAATATGCATTACTTGTGTATTTAGTATTTAGTTATATTGTTCAATATGTATTTTCCAACTAACTGGAGTAAGTTGCCATTCAACCCTTGTTATTTGTAATAATATTACCAATAAGTAATTTCTTTTTGATTAGAAAACAAAGATCAAGCTCCGCACCTACCACCGTTGAAGGATGCAATTTTGATCAACGCTAAGAATGGATTATTGTGGATTATCGATTTGCTATTGACATGCTTGAAAATGTCGTAATTTGTTCTACTTCAACGGCCTAGATTTTGGCACCTCTACTGATCTGAAGCGTATCTGATGGTGGGGTGTAGGGTTTTGGTACCTTTCTTCCTCGATATTGTCGCCCGATTACCAGAAGACGTCGTATTCAGGTGAATGACATTATTCAGCGATTTTCCCAATAAATTCAGTGCATCGACTGTGGAAATCGTAATTTCGATAGAATTTTAATGTTATCACTTATGTAATTGTTGTGAGTATTCTCCCTTGTTTCGTCTAGTGCTTCAGCTTCAGTGAGGTGATATGCCGATAAAAATGTGTATGTGTATTAATGTGTTATTTTATCAGCAGAAATTGTCGGTGCTGAATACCGATGGGTTCGTCCTCATTTCTTATGATCGTTAGAAGAGTTTTGGAGATTTGTGCCAGTGAAATTCAATGAATCGTTATTGACTTCTTCATTTCGTGACTTGTCATGTAAAGTGAATTCAGAGACTCTTGAATGGAAATGGCGGCGTTATCAAGCGAAGGAATTGCTGGTTCGAGGTGCGGAAGCTCAAGAGAGTCCCCATACACATTTGTAAGCTCTTCCGTTTCAGGGACAAGTTTACATTCATTCAAGACTAGGGTATATTCCCCTTCGAGGGCTGCACCCCATAAAAATAAGGGATGGATAAGATGCCAAAGCTCTGCCGCTGTCCAATCTCCTACTGTGGGGGTTCAATCACAAGGTGGGTATATTGTAATCCCGAGTTTTCATTTTTTAACTCTTGTTAGCTATAGCGTTTAGGGTTTAAAGATTCTTCCAGTTGCACTTGTTTGGTACAAGAGTCGGGGTCAATATATGCTTGGGATATTCCTTTTCTTTGAGATTTTAGTACACCTGATTTTTGAATCCCTTGCTCTATTCTGGACTTTTGAAGCCATATGGCTGTTTCTCGCGTTTGTAAGATCCGTATTACTCACAATAGTGTATCTAGCTTGAAAACGTTTTGAGTAACGCACTGTATGCTTGTGGGCACCATCAACAGGGCAAGCTATTAGAACACACAATTCTGATTATTTGCTCATGGGAACCGCTACAAATTCAAAATTCAAACTTACTAGTAGTATTCTTAAAGTTTTTTTTGGTAAGGCCATCTTTCTGGACAATG